>OX578138.1:79391838-79569338 GCA_951213105.1 Amaurobius ferox
CCAGTGAAAATGAATTTTATTCCAAAATATTGCTCCCGCATTATTTTGCCTTTAAGCGTAACGCAAATATAATTGTTTCAATTTCATGCCATATATATTCTCCATGCATACATAGCGTAATGCGTAGGGGAGTATTGCCGAAAATTAGAAATCGAGTTTAAGTCGAAAATTAGAAATCGAGTTTAAGCCGAAAATTAGAAATCGAGTTTAAATCGGAAGAGCACTTTTGAAGCATCCCTGAACACGAATCGAACGTTATTGAGGTGATGTCAGTGTATGTGTATGCATTTTAGTGTATTTGTATATGTATGTATTTTAGTGTATGCGTATATACGTTAGTGTGCGTGTATGTTAAGGTATGTATATTAAGGTATGCATGTTAAGGTATGTATATTAAGGTATGCATGTTAAGGTATTTATATTAAGGTATGCATGTTAAGGTATGTATGTTAAGGTATGCTTGCTAAGGTATGTCTGTGTATGTATGTATTTTAATCTGCGTGTATATATGTTAGTGTTCACGTATGTTAGGGTGTGAGTCTGTATGTATGTATTTTATTGTGTGTGTATATATATATATTAGTGTGCATGTTTGTTAAGGTGTGTATCAACGAGTCTGTGTAACTATGTATTTTAGTGTGCGTGTATATGTTAGTGTTCAAGTATGTTAGGGTGTGTGTCTGTGAGTTTGTGTATGTGTGCATTTTAGTCAGTGTGTATATATATGTTAGTGTGCGTGTATGTTAAGGTGTGTGTCCGTGAGTCTGTCGACGAGATATCTCAGAAAAGAACATTTCGAAATTAGCTTGCTACGATTATTGCAATCAAGGACTGTTGGGATTCTGTTAAAATTAAACACAATTGAATGTTCGACATATCCCCCAATTTTTCGAATGCCGTTTTGAAAAATTCCTTAAAAATACATTCCATAACAATAAACAATCATTTTAGACGTAATTTTTCATTCGAAAAGGAATGATACAAATATTAGAACGCTATCATAAACTGTTCCCGAGATATTGATATACGATTCGTGAATAAATGTTTGAAAAAATCATTAAAGATCAGAATTTTTAATACTGGAATATAAAAAATCATTTCATATGTAATTTTCTGTAATAAAACGCAGTATGCAAACTTTAAATCTCTAGCATGAATTATTTTTCAGATATTGCACGTTTTTCAAACAAATTCAGCAAGGAAATCACATACAATAAAAGAGTAGTTAGTATCATAAAACATATTCATTTTCCAATATTACATAATCAATTTGTCAACATCATTCTATAGTGGATCTAGTTAGTATTCGTTCCACTGACAAGAGAATAATAATATTTTTAGGCTCAAGAATTTGACAATTGTCATTTATATCACTGCTTATTAACTAAATGCCATTTAAATTTTGATGAGGATTTTGCACGTCAGTATGAATAAGTCACTCTGCTTTAACAAATAATTGTTAAAATCGCGCAATTTTAATCTATGTAGTGTTGATTGAATATCAACGTCATAATTCGCTGTGAAAGAAATACATTTATTGCATTTTGTAGGGAAAGTCATATGTTAACTGCAATAATTCTTTTTTCTTTCGGGATAATTAAAAAAAAAAGTATATATTTTTATATGTCGAGGTATAATAAACAACTACGAGAGATCAACTATTGCTTTCAAAATTATGTTTAGAAGTTTTTAAACAAATTAATCATTTTATTTTGCACACAAATTGGTAAATAAATTCTACTTTTCATTATTTAAAAAAAAATCTGATGTGGGCAGCACATGACTTTCCTTATATAATGCAATGAATTTACTACTTTTACAGTAAAAAAAATTAGATTATTTTTATAGTAGTTATTTATATTCTTTCCAAGATAATGAATTTTCGTCAATGAGTTGTCATTTTCCATGTCGTCATCATCAATGAGTCGTCATTGATTTAGCGTCATTTTATCCATTTGGCGAGTTTTTCGCTAATTTATCAACATTTCAAAAAGTCGCCAAGTTGGCGACATTCCACCAAATTTGCCGCCAGAATCTCGCCAAGATAAATGAAGAAATAAGTTATTCTTACAGCAGATAAATGACTAATGGCGTTCAAATACAAAAGTATTACTCAAAGTATCTTTTTTCATGAATGGAACGAGCTAGATCCACGAGAATGATGTCACCAAATTTATCGCAGGGTATTACATATTAAAATGAACATGTTTCTCAATAGGAAATATTTTTTTATATTTTATATGACTTTTTGATAATTTTTTTGAAAAATGTGTAATATCTCAAGAACGGTTCATGTTAGCGTGAACGGTTCATGTTTTCAAAATTTCACTCGAAAATTTAGGGGGGTTCTGAACATTCGATTGCATATAAAAACAATAGGCTTCCAGTGTTTACGGATTGTACATACACACACATACACATATACTTTCACAAACACACACACATACTTTCACATACACACACACAGACATCACTTCAAAAATGTTTGATTCGTGATCAGGGATGCTTGAAACGTACTCTCCCTTCGAAAACTCGAATTCGAATTTTCGACCGCGTCACAATACTGTCTTTATACAGTATTGTATATAAGGAAATTAAAAATAGGACAAATTAATGTTTATTTGTTTCTGTTTGACGTCGAAACTTTATTTTAAGTTAATTTATTATTTTGTTCTGATTCAGAATAGAATCCACAAAGAGTCAAATGTTCCTTCGTGATATATATTTTTGCAGCGATAAAACAATTCAGATTTTAGATGTCTTTCTTTATCTTTAGAATATCTTTTATCGTGAAACAAATAAAACATGTCTAATTTTTCGGTTCTTTCAACCACTGATATATTTCCTTATTGATATTTTTTCGGGTCACTTTCTAACCAGTGATAGAGAATCCAGTCAACTATCAAATATGCTATTACTAGAAGATATACCCGGTATTCCTTGTGATATAAAATGTGTGGAATTTCTAATATCATTCTAAATCATGCTGTTCTTTAAAGAATGTCATTAAAATATTTAATTTCTATCTGAAAATGTATAAGCATCTCTGTCCTCTCTGTTAAAGTTATTTCCGCAGACAAATCTAAATAATAAAACATACTGAATCTTTTGTTAACCAATTTATAAGAAATGTATAGCTTATATAACATATGTAAAAATAGTCATTTAATCATATACGTAATGTAAAATATATGAATGTGTGAACATTTTTCCAAAATAGAAAAGATATTGAAAATATCAATAACTTCTGTAACCTCAATTATTCCTTGGCCGTAATAACACAATACAACATTTATTACGGTTCATTTCCTAAATTTATATTACTACCAATTTCTTTATTTAAATCCGATAAATGGAATTAAAATCGTCTGTCGTATATACTCATTTGAATTTTTTTAATATTAAATCAAATTAATTCCGTTGCTAAGCCACATGATATGATTTTCTTCAAATAAAGAACGCTTCAGAAAAATATCGTCTGCTTATTAATGCTTTTTCTGTAGAAGACATAATTTCGTGTTTTTATATATATATATATATATATATATTAATATCTCGACAATCCCCGGGCCTAGGAAATTCAAATCCCGACAAGAAGTTGCCGGCAATAAAGTAGAGGAGAATAACAATATCAAATTTGGAAAAAAAAATATCAAAAATTGTAGATTTGTATACTGAATAGACAGACAAAAAGATTTTCAATTTTGTATATAAATTTTAATTAAAATCTGTGTGCATGTGTGCGTGATTTGTTTTCCTGCGAAAGCGGGAATTAATGTGAAAAATCAGCACTGTTTTAAATATATAACTTTTTTTTTTGTCATCCTAAGCCGGGGGGCTTGCCTAATCAGGCTTATAGCTGCTTAAAAACCCCGGCTGGGAATCCCAAATTTATTTACAAACAAATTATTTGTGCCGGGCCAGGGCGGTTACAAAGGCCTACAATAACAATAAAACATGTCTACTACCAAAATATATAACTTTGAAACACATTAGATAAATCTTCTAAATTTTTGCTCAAGGTAATGAGTTAAAATTAACTCAAAATCTAAACAGTGCCAATAATCTCGCCAAGCTCTCGCTATTCTCTTGATTTTCTCTGCAACACTGCTTCTCCAGCAATATGTCAAGCTAGGGATCGGGGGATTAGCGGCACATTCCAGAAGGGGGGTGTTTGCGCTCCGTAATCGTCTGCCAGTGTGCGGGGGTGCTCCAGCAACATTTTTATATTTTTATCATTTTACTGCCTCTTTTTTAACCTCAAATCCCAGCTTAGGGCTCAGTAATTCCCCAATAGGAGAAAGGAAGGGGGAGGTATAGATATGCTTTGTCATATAAGCTTTGTGAATTATTGTTTCGACTGCGAATTTATTTTTATGGCGCATTTTAAGAGGGGGAGGAGGGGGGGGGAGAGGAACGTGTGAAATATCACTATTTTAGGATCGTATGAAAAAGTGAGGTTTATGTGTGCAATGTGATTCGTTTTGCTGTGGAATTCCGATGGCATTGTTATATATATATTCCTTCTTTTCAACTTATGCCATGACATGTATTTTCCCCCCTATAATTACATATTATGCGTATAGGAAAATTATTTTAAAAAACTCGATATTAAGTTTGGGATTTACGCATCTTGATGTACACATTCTATTCCTATTTTAATGGTGAATGCTTCTTTTAATAAATTATCCAGAGAAAATATATATATGAGGAGTACCTACATTAAATATAGGACAGAGAGTAGTGGCAGTCTAGTGCATATGTAGTTCATTGGATAGAGTACCGTTTGGTCAGCTGGAGACTGTTGGTCTGATTCCTCGCTGAGGCAAACGTTTATTTTCCAGTTGTCAAAGAATCATTCAATTAAAACTATGACGTTTTATATGTCAGTATGAGATGGTCATAATTCTAATTTGAATGTGGTTTTTAGTTAGTTATTGTATTTAGGTAAATCCGTGCTCTTCGCTGAAAAATAGAGTTATTAAAATCAGCCGAGTAGAAATCGAGAACATGGTGAGTAGATAAAATTTTGAAATATAGCAGAGATGAAACACAAGTATGTGACTGAAATGGTCCCATATTGTTACGAACACGTAGTAACAGTCAACCATTGTTATAATTTGAAGTCACTTAGCCATAAATTTAGCGAAATATCGCCAACCTGGTGAGTTCCGGGAATTTCTCGAATTTTGTAGTTTGCAAAGAAATTCACGAGTTACGTGTTTTCCCAGATCTTTTCACAGGGGGTATGGTATGTAAACTCGATATCATTCAGTTGGGTTGTTAACGTGATGCGAGTAAAATAATCTGCCAAACTCAATACCGAATCTAACTTATAATTTCTCGTCTGCTTATATATACCCTTACTATAAAAAATACTGGTAAAAAAAGTAAATTTTAGATCTGTGACATCTGTAGATTGACATCTGTGCTATGCGTCAGTATGCGTTTATCACTTGCGGTGAATACACGCTTACACTGTGGAGTGACGGCAAATGTTACTTCCTATTGTTTCATCGTCGATAACTTCGTCTGTGGTCCAATTCAGATGAAATAACCTACATTCAGTTAATCTATCAAAATTATATAATTAATTATTTTCAAACTTTAAAAATATCGAAAACTCTTTTTAGCTACCTTGTACCGTTTTCACACATCACACTTTTCCTACTGGAAATGCTCGAAATGATGTATTACGTAAAGTAACTGTGTTACCACTATTTTTTCCTTACTAGGGGACACCGCCCTCTGCTCGCCAACACTCCGTAACCCCCTGCCCGCCAAGCCCCGTGCGCTCGTCAACCTCCCGTAACCCCTGCCAGTCAACCTTGTACGCTTGTCAACCCCCGTAGCAAGTCGGGAGGCATCTCCTTCTATTTGCTGGCGTTCGCTGAGTTCGTTTTGCGAGCACTTGCATGCTCCCTGCTACGCGGACGTAATACGCCCATTGGGGACCGTCCCTTGTTAATTGAGATTCACTAGCCCTGGAGTTCGCTTCGCGAGCTCTTTCAATCCGACTGGTGCACACGACCTATGTTCGCTGATGCTCACAAATCCTCGGGGATCACCCTCCATTCGCGCTACTACTTATTAATCGGAGATCGTCGCGGGCGTATTGCACTCGTTGGGGCTTCGTCCCCTCATTAGCTGACGCTTACCAACTCCCTTAACTCGCTTCCAGAGCAATTTCAGCAAATTCATCCCCCAGCTCACTACACTCGCCAACACCGAAACTTACTTTGTGAGTTGGGAGGCTTCATGTCCTATCTCCTGGCGCTCGCTGAGCCTGTATTGCGAAAAATATCATGCCGCCTGCCATTAAGAATGATTGCTTACTGTATTACGAGCAAACGGCAAAATTTCGTAACTGTACATTTTGCTGTTTGTTCGTAATACAGTGGCAAAATATGGTATTACGTTTTCAGTATAGATATATTTACAACAATGAAATATATAATTGCTGTGCAATATGACAATTAAATCGTAATGCTCACGACAACAATACTTGCGAAACGCCCTATTTGTAAGAAAAAGCGATAAGGCATATGGTTGTCAAAATTTGATATTGTCCCAAGTACATTAACTAACGTTATATTCATGTTTAGAATTAGATTTCTATACTTTTAATGTTTTTAATGCTTGAATAACTCAGTCCCCGACCATTTTGTAACGTTTCTGCTAGAAACCGATTAGAAAAAAACTTGCAATCGGCTCGACCAATTAAATCTTCGTACAGAAGAAAAATCGTATACTCGCTGCTCCATTTTATGTAATTCAGAAGTAATTTATAGGAAAAGTTTAGCGAAATTCAAATTTCAACAGAATTTTTATCATAGGAATCCAGAGAAACCATTTTCAAGTTTAAGGTAATCAAAATAAGATATGCCTAAAATGATTTGATACAACATTCCTTCACAGCACGCAACCTATACATACACAGCTGGAATCGAATGACTCACTAAGTGATGATTACACAGTCCAAACTGCTGAAGGTAGAAACTTGAAACTTTGCTTAGGAGTGGGGATTGACCCATAAGTTGTCCATAATGTGACCCATAAGGCCTCGATAACCTTTTAGTTATCATTTCTTTAATTTACATTTGACTATTAGTTTCCTGTTGATTAACAGCCTATTATGAGCTTCGGTTGAAAGGACCAATCAGGAGCTTCCCAGACAAAGGACGGATTCTGAAAGTGGGATAGAATTAATCAAGTTTTAGGCAAATCGGTCTTTGAAGCGCATCTCACATACGTCATTTTCGGTCTACGAAGTTCTTTTTGTTCAAAGGAAATAATGGATGCCTGGATCAGGACAGTAAACGATGGTAATCGCCAATATATAATGAATCCAAGTCTGTTGGAAGGTATATCTGCTACATAAAGTATTATTCAGATTTATTGTGGGTGGTGAAGATGAAAGATTTAGGTATGGATATTGCCACCAAACTTATAGTGTTCATTTATGCGTAGTTTACATAACTATCCATGGTAAAAGTCCTACCTAATTTAGTTCTTTGTATCCAATGGGATATCTGTATGTTCAGCGAATAAACTGAGTTTTGGCCTCTTATAATATGTTTGTGCATTCTTGGCTGTTAGGCGTTGATAATTGTTATTTTCGAGATCGCGTTTAAGTATCAATCAAAACTCTTAAAAGTACGAACTATATCTAACACCCGAACAGGGTTAAAAACTTTACAAAGCATTGAGAAAAATCTAAAATCTTTTTGTTTGAGTTTTGTTTGAAAAATTTATAAATCTCGAAAAGTTTTGTTTCAACATTCTTCCAGTTGTAATCGAGATAGGCTGGAAACAAAATTTCGTTTTCATACCATCAGGCGCAATAAAATATATATGCTCAATTTTCTTAATAAACTCTATTGATGTGAAACTAACCGATCTTAAGATATTTCATTTTCTAGTTATAGCAGGCGATTTTTTTAAATTATATTTTATAATTCAATTTTCATACAGATTTTGATTCCATTTGTAACCATGGTCATAGTGTTACGTTTTAACTACCAAAATTGTCTGCTGGCTATTATGTCTGCGATGGCTATGTATATGATGGCTATTATGTCTGCTGGCTATTTATGATCAGATTATTGAAGATATGTTTCAGTAATGACTGATTCTTATATCAAAATATCCAGAAACGTTGAAATTCAGGCAAAATACAGTGTTTGGAAATTAAATATTGTTTTAAATACTGCAATTTCCATAATAGAACTATAAACTGGGCACCATTAATTTGAAATGATTTTTGATATTCAGAACTTTTATTAAATGTTTACGTGTCACATTCTGTAAGTATAGTACTTATAGAGCGTAACTTACCATTTGGCTGACGTTTTTTGGTTTTCGAATAACACCTGGAACTTTAGTACCAACTGAAAAAGAATAAGCATATATTTTAATTATATTTAATAGCATATTTTAGTTAAAATAATTTTTAATGAATTTATAATCATTAAATTTCATATAGCTATGATGTCACTAGTTACTATATTACTATGTAATATCTATTATTATGGTGTTACTTGTTATTATGTAATACTTATTGTTATTATGGTGTCACTAGTTTGTTATTATGTTACTATTCAATAGTTATTGTTGTTACGCGGTGTCACTTATTATGTCACATGTAATACTTATTGTTGTTATGGTGTCTCTATTTATTATGTTACTGTGTAATACCTATTATTGTTATAGTATCACTTATTACTATATTGTTATGTAATACCTATTTTTGTTGGGCTGTTCCTTGTTACTATATTGCTATGTAATATTCATTGCTGTTACGGTGTCACTAGTTACTATGTAATACTTGTTGTTATGGTGTCACTAGTTATTGTATTGTTATGTAATACTTATTACTTTCCCTGCAATACAAGGTAATGTATAGGGAAAGTATTGGAATCATGCCGAAAATCACAACTCGAGTTTTCGACGGATCTACACGTTTCGAGACCTGTAGAATACGAAAAAACCATTTTTAGCGTGACGTCTGTGTGTGTGTCTGTGTGTCTGTCTGTGTGTGTCTGTCTGTGCAGATTTTGTATCCACTCTAACTAAAAAAGTAATCCACCGAATTTCATAAAATTTGGTAGGTAAGTCACTTGTGGGCGACTCTGGTGCTGATTAGTTTTGGGTACGATTCGGGGTAAAAGAACTCGCCTTTTTTTGCGAAATGGCCCGCAAAAGCTTGTATCCACTGTAACTGAAAAACTAATGAACCGATTTTCACAAAATTTGGTAGATGAGTCACTTGTGGGTTACCCTGGTGCCGATTAGATTTTGGTACGATTCGAAAAAAATAACCTGCCTTTTTTTTGCAAAATGGCCCGCAAAAATCGTCAAAATCTAAACTAATGAACTAGATATACTCAAATATATCCATTAAATGCTCGTTTAATACGTAATTTTTAACGACGAAAAGAAAAAGATCAACCCCATTACACTAGGACTAGCCGTTCTCGAGATATTTTAGTTTTTCGTATTTTCTCTACGCCACCTTTAATAATAAGTCCGGTTACCGAATGAGAACGAAAATTGAATTAAAAGTGAAATAAATTTAAAAATAAATAAAGAGAACGTGAATATAAACGTCTGCAGAGAAAGTCATGTGCTGCCCACATCAGATTTTTGTTGTTGTGCTGCCACTTATAACTATATTGTTATGTAATATTTATTGCTGTTATAGTGTCACTAGTTACTATGTAATACTTATTGTTGTTATGGTGTCCCCAGTTACTATGTTACTGTATAATACCATTTATTGATATGGTGTCACTAGTTACTAGGTAATACTTACTTTTGTTATGGTGTTACTAGTTACTGTGTTACTATACAATACTTATTTTGGTTATGGTTTCTCTAGCATATATTACTACGATGAACCCAATAATCTAGAAACATAATTCAATATCAATAATTTTAACAAAAAGTCCACATGCTAATATTATCAGTTTTGATTAACAAGCTCATGATACCAAATGACTCATATAATAATGGTAAAATATTCATTTGTTACTTGCTTTGAGCTATTTTAATTTGTCTTACGTTTTAAAACACGATATTTGCAATAATACATTCCAAAGTGAAAACAGTTAAAATAAAATTTCGAAACCTGAAACAATTATGGCACAGAATAATGGTATCCTATTATTATCATTCTTGAGATCACTAAGAGTCTGACATTTGGCCGACACTATAAATGAGTTTGGCGGGAAGATATATTTTCACCATGAAAACAAATTTTGAGCCTGTTATGCTGGGAGCTTGCATTGATATTTTTAATCCACATGACTAATGATAAAACACTACACTTTCTATACCAAAATCTTAGCTTATTAAAGGAAGCCAGCTACTGTTTTCAAAACGCGGTAGATTCTAACTGGTGCTTTTTAATTAAATCTACTATTTAATTAAGACGAGGGAGTGGACTGATTAAGCTTCTTACTAATTTCTATCTGTCTTCTTTCTCCAACGACGACTTCTCTAGACACTTTTTTAATTAAATTAGTATAAATTAATGCTCTACAGGTCGCGTTCGTTGGTCAAATAAATATGGTCGAATAAAAATTGCGTTTGCTGCGTCCTTTTTATTGCCATACATTGTCCAACAATCACTCTCCAAAAATTTAATAGAATGTTTTGCACTTTGTGCTCTGTGTTGTTTAAATTTATGTTTACAGGCCAAGTTCGTAACTGAACGTAGTTTGATAGGATTTGCGCATGCTGCCCTTCCATTACTAATGTACATTTTCAGCAATAACTCTTTATAAAGCATTACCGATTATTTTTAAATTATGATGTGATGTGTAAATTAATGTTTTCCTGTATATTTTGCATGTCAATTTATGCCTGTTTGTCTGCCATGTCCAACAATAACACATTTAAAACATAAGTGATCTTTCTGAAATTTTCAAAGCTGAAGCATACAATCATTGATAAACTCTACAGAAATTGCAAGAGAAGAAAATCGGTAACTTTTGCATTACGTCGGTACTTCAACATTAACTACGAATTTATTGGAAAGTTTTGAATTGTAGAAAAATTTTTTGAATCCCATTAAAACTATTTTTACTTTCCCTGCAACACATGGTAATGTATAGGGAAAGTATTGGAATCATGCCGAAAATCGCAACGCGAATTTTCGACGGATCTATACGTTTCGAGACCTCTAGAATACGAAAAACCTATTTTTAGCGTGATGTCTATGCGTGTGTCTGTGTGTCTGTCTGTGCAGATTTCGTATCCACTCGAACTAAAAAAGTAATTGACCGAATTTCATAAAATTTGGTAGGTAAGTCACTTGTGGGCGAATCTGGTGCTGATTAGTTTTGGGTACTATTCGGGATAAAAGAACCAGAATTTTTCTGCGAAATGGCCCGCAAAATCTTGTATCCACTCTAGCTGAAAAACTAAAGGATCAAATTCCACAAAATTTGGTAGGTAAGTCAGTTGTGGGACACCTTGGTGCTGATTAGATTTTGGTATGATTCGGAAAAAAATAACCTGCCTTTTTTGCAAAATGGCCCACAGAAATTGTCAAAATCTGAATTAAAAAACTACGTATGCTCAAATATATCCATAAAATGCTTGTTTAATACGTAATTTTTAACGAAGAAAGGTATAAGACCCATCCCATTACACTAAGACTAGCCGTTCTCAAGATATTTTAGTTTTTTAGTATTTTCTCTACGCCACCTTTGAAAAGAAGTCCAGCTATCAAATGAGAACGAAAATTAAATTAAAAGTGAATTAAATGTAATTGAAATAAGGAGAACGTGAACATAAGTCTGCAAGGAAAGTCATGTGCTGCCCACATCAGATTTTTTCTTTATAAAATTTAAACCTCCCATTGCTTTCATATTGATTCATGTAGATACCTAGTAATTTTCAGCACGTCAACTCTGCTAGAATTCACTGAAAAATTGTTTTTCAGTTATATTTACACTGTGATATGAATGAAAGTGGATAGTATCATATATAGGCTACCATGGGCATTGCATGGTTAAAATATTTAGAAAGTCACCCTATTCTATTGCACGTGTTTAATGTTTTAATATCGCCTCCCCCCCCCCCCCCCAGCACACGAATATACTAATCGTCTCTTACCATATAAACTCCTCATTCTTATATTGGACAAACGTGTCTAATGTCCCCCCTGCAAATAGTGGAACTGTGCACACAGAGCAATTTTTCGTCTTCAGTGAGTATGTATTGAGTCACTGTTTCAACTTGCGAAAAGCGTCCGGGAATTACGGACCATTAGCATCTGTTTAGGCCTTTCGCGATATTCAGGGAACTTCCAGGGGGAGTGGCAGGGGGTTCGTTTAAGGACCATGGGTGGTGTTCAGGTTCACAGGGGTAGGGGTATATAATAGTAGAGATTCTAATGTTAGAATGGAAAAATTGAACTCTAAGCCGATGGGGATTATATCTACTTTGATTCATGACGGAAATGAATTTCGTTGGATGTTATAATTCTGATATAGATTTTTGCTTTTTTAAGTTATCATGCTACTACTGGTGCCATTATTTTATTGAATAGTGAAATAACAGTATTATTAAGTGTCATTAATAAGCGTAGATTTTACAAATATAAAATTTACAATAACTTTTAGCGACCCTTATTCGCGGCATGGAAGCGATACCTTTGTCTCCCTGGGTATTTACTTTTCCTGCAATACATGATAATGTACAGGAAAAGTATTGGAATCATACCGGAAATCGCAACTCGAGTTTTCGAGGGATTTACACGTTTTGAGACCTCTAGAACACGAAAAACTATTTTTAGTGTGACATCTCTGTCTCTCTCTCTCTCTCTCTCTCTCTCGCTCTCTGTCTCTCTCTCTCTCTCGCTCTCTGTCTCCCCCTCTCTCTCTCTGTGTGTGTGTGTGTCCACTCTAACTGAAAAGCTAATTAACCAAATTTCATAAAATTTGGTAGACAAGTTACTTGTGGGTGACCCTAGTGCTGCTTAGATTTTGGTACTATTTGGGAAAAAAGAACCCACGTTTTATTTTGCTCTTTTTGCGAAATGGCCCGCAAAAATCGCATTTATTGACTCTAGCTAAAAACCTAATTTATTAAATTTCACAAAATTTGGCATTTAAGCTATTTGTAAGTTAGCCTGGTGCTGATTAGATTTTGGTACGATTCGTGAAAACATAGTCGGCTTTTTTTTGCAAAATGGCCCGCGAAAATCATTAAAATTTAAAATTAAAGACTACGTATAATCAAATGTATGAATTAAATGCTTGTTTTGTACGCAATTTTTGATGATAAAAAGAATAAGATCAACCCCATTACTCTAGCATTAGTCGTTCTCGAGATATTTTAGTTTTTTTGTATTTTTGCTACGCCGCCTTTGAATATGGGTGCAGTTATCAAATAAAACGAAAATTGAATTAAAAGTGCAAATTTAGTGTAATTTCAAATAAGAATGTTGTTTACTTTGTGCAATAAAACTTAATTTAATGAATTATTAAAGAAATAAAGAGAAAATAAATTTAAGTCTGCAGAGAAAGTCATGTGCTGCCCACATCATATTTTAGGATTGTTTTGCAAATAAATAAAAATATATTATTTTTTTTTAAATTTTGAACAGCTAATTGTCTGTCGTTAATAAAGACCCTGCGCTAATTGAGTGTTACATGCATACAAATTCGAGCACATTTGATACGTATAGATGACCCCGCAAGTGCAGTAGAAGAAAAAGTTTCGACATTTTTAACGTTCATGAATAATGGGTTCGTTTTACGTAACTTCTGAAAAAAAGAAATGAATCAAAGCATCCAAATACGCGAGAATAACCCGTTTCAAAGATAATTTCAAATTTTTAAATTTCCGCAAGTTGGCGTCATTTAAAATTGCGCCAATTCATGCGCCAATTCGCTATGAATCATTTAAGAAAAGAAAAAACATATTTTAAATTTGTAAAAAAAGTCTTGTCTTCCTATATTATATTTTTAATTTGCTTATATATTTTTAACAGGTTATCTTAATCTTGATGTCTCAAGAATACATCCGGTTAGCTGTCTTTACTTAAATTGTAACCTTATTGGCAAGTGGCAACACGGGGAATCTAAAAAATTGGCTGCAAGATAACATAGTTGAGGAAGAATGTCGTAGATTATGTATCCATATTTCATAGAAGACGCCACTTTTGAAACGAAATTCCCAATACGGTTTAATTTGTCATGGCATTTGTAAAGCCATTTGATGTCGAACTCTGAATATCCCTGATTGTGAGTTTGCGAGCGTTCATTTCAATAATAAAGTTGCTGTTGCCCAAACACTACAACTTCAACAGATTAATGATTGCTCTGCTAAGTACTATTGAAAATTGGTCTTCAAGAATAGATACGAAATAGATGAGGGATACAGTTTTGTTAATATAATATTTTTGCTAACATATATTGCTTTTATAATTTAGCTATCCAATATTGCAATTCTATAAAATATCTACAGCTCGTTTTCATTGTCGAATCTTACTTTGCCAAAAATTCAACATAGAATCAAAGACTTGAGTCATATAGACCGGGAAGATATGGGTGGAAGCTGTAAATGCTATTTAATCAGGGGATTATCACTTTTGCAAGGTTAATTCCAACGTAGGTAAAAAACGTCATTGGTGTAGCAATGAAATAAGACAATAGGCTTATGGATTTGAATATGGAACTTTTAACCCAGTACAAGAATATGGAGCATTTCTCATTTATACAAACAAGACGGTGTATCTATAGCACTTTTTAGGATTCAGTTTTCGTATCAAGTGATTCGTTCTGTTCTGTATGTTTTGCAATTGCTTTACCAAAAAAGTTAGGCACTTCTACTGAAAAGCAATTAGCTAATTCACAGAAAAGCGGCATCTTTGATATACTTTAAGCAGATGGATGATTACACGGATATCGCTCAAAGTTGAAGTTGAAAAAATAGCCCGTAAAGACGTAAAGGAATTTTTTATTTTCTTTATTTTCAGTTATTTGGCGACATTTGTGACATGTTTTAAAAGTTCTCCAACGAAAATTTCTCAAAAGTTTGTGCAATGCTGATTGACCCATAAATATTTATTTACAAATGTCAGGGTTTACAAATGCCAGATTTATTTATTTACAAATAACAACTAAGCCATTAGCCTTCTAGCTTGCTAATATCTTTCAACAATACAATTAAAACCATTGAGCTACCACTTAAACTATTAGTAACTCGTGTTTAACTGTTCTCTAAACCCATAATGATAAGTATTTATTAAAAATCCGAAGCTTCTATAAAATGTAATTGGTTAAGCACTTGAAATGATATATTTTCAATATTTACGGTTTGGTTTAAACTCTATAGTAAAAGTAAAATATTCAACTAACTTGCACATGGGGAATTTTCTACAACATTGCTGTCTTAGGGCTAATATTTTTCCGAATTAAATTCAAGTTTTAAGAAATTCGCCTTAATAAAATAAGTATAGCAATAACCACATTAACACCTTTGCACATATTTGAGTGTACTTAACATGGACACGGAAGACATTGTACACCAGAAAACACAAAATTACCCTTTAAAACGAAAACCAGTACAGAGTTTAAAACTTGTAAAAAATTTTAATAAAAAAATAAGGACAGGATATGTTTGCTAAAAAATAACTTTCATTTAGAACTGGAAAGGTTCATTATTGTTCGAAAGAAATGAAAATAAAACTCTAGTATAAAATATAGAACTACAGAATAAAATTATGTTTAAATCGTTTATCTTCAGATTATTGTAGTTATAATATGATGTATTTAAACATTATGCAGTTTGGGAAGAAAAATTTCAATAATTTTTCATAGTAAGAAATTCGGTAGTTTATATTTACTCTCTCGTACGTAGTATTGAGAAAGTGTTGTTTTCACGAAAATT
Organism: Amaurobius ferox; assembly: GCA_951213105.1. Taxonomy (NCBI): domain Eukaryota; kingdom Metazoa; phylum Arthropoda; class Arachnida; order Araneae; family Amaurobiidae; genus Amaurobius; species Amaurobius ferox. Next base: position 79,407,745 of record OX578138.1, read on the forward strand.
TTTGATTTCGAGATTTTGAAGCCAATATATGTTTTAAGACCGCCTGAATATTTTTGGAGTGATGTCTGTATGTGGTTAATTCCTTGTGCACACAATAGTCGCCACAAATAGTAATGCATTTTCACTAAACTTTATATCCGGCTTTATTATATAAAAAACTACATACAATTTTTTTTAATTCGAGCGAAAACTTCGAAATTTATTTGGAATTTTAAATTCTTTTAACATGACGGCATAGGATAAAATTTGACATAATCATACAAAAAAGGGTTTATTTATGGATCAATGGCCACTGAACTTTATAGTTTCAATCACTGTTGTGAAAAAAAGCTACAATACAATTTTTTTCGTGACGTAATTAGTCCCCTCGGGGCACAAGTTACCTGCCCCCCCCCCCTCCCGAGAGGTGGTACGTTGTCAAGTATGGTATCAATTGAAAGATTTTTTTCAAGCCCTTTAAAGTGAAGGATAACATGATATAGTTGTAATCATGTTACCCTTCACTTTAATTTGCAGCAAAGGCAAAGTTAAAACGAAATTTAATAATGGGATTCAAAGGTTGGAAATAAAGGGATTAGAGTTATCAATTTAAGATACTTTAATGATATATAGACATAAGCAAAACAATTTCTCTAATTTTGGTTTATAAAATCATGTTCCCATATTGTACTGCACTGTAATCTCTTTAAGATCCAAATTTGTTGGAACTTTTGTTGGGTTTCAAGCGAAATTGCCTTAGTTATGTGCTGTGCACCTTTTTTGTTGTTTACTCTGATACTAATTATGATAGAAGCTGACCAAAACAATGGTATATGCATGAATGTATAGAACCTAACACTTCAAAATTTTAAATTGATATTTTAAGTACGCTCTAGATACTGAGTGAGAAGCTTCGTATTGTCAATAACTTTGGACATAACAAAACTAGAATGCGTTTGTATGATAAGAATGTTATATTTTTGGAATGCACGAAATTATTGGAAAATTATTAAAAAAATTAACGGAAAATTTCACCTGAGTGACTACTGTCTAACGTATTTTTATATTTTCTAGACCCTCCAGGAGCTCCTCTAGTGACCTAGAAGGCTTACTTTTTGCACACATTATCGACAACGGAACAGAACTCAATGGAGTTGAATTATTGATTATACCATCAGGGGGATGGAGGTTTCAAAAAGTATTTCCAGGCCCTCCACAATCCAACCCCTATTAACCTAGAAGGGTACATATTTGAGCACTTGGTATCGTCTATGAAACAGAACCTAACGGAGCCGCATTTTTAATCCCTTCCTCCCGAAAGTGGGTAAAAGTGGGCGGAGGGTAAAGTCTTTATAAACCACCCAGAAGCCCCTATGAAGTACAAGACTGAAACTTTGCACATTGAAATTATCGATCACGAATTGGACATAACTGGATTAATTTTTTATTATAATGACTATTTTCGAAGACATACATTTATAATCAAAATAAAACCTATTATAAGAAGTTGGGGCTTAATTCTTTAATTTTAGTTGATACTTAATTCGTTGTAGGACTTAAGAGTGTTAGTTTTCTTTGACATGCTTAAATACTAGTGAACACATACATGGTCACATGACATGTTTCTTCGATTTATATCCCGAATTATTTCTTTTATACGCCACTATGTTCATTTTATTTGCCGACGAAACACGCAATAACTACCTCCAATTTAAAGACCTAAAATTAAGTATATAGTGGGAGGCCCAATCTACCGCTTAGAGCCGATATCCCATTAAAGGGGTCTTCTAATCCCGAACCATAATATTCTAAGGTTTCAATCAATCCTTAAACGACCGTCTGGCATTGTTCCGTCATGCTCATGAATATGCAGTTGAATCCAGATAAGCACATGTATGCTAATGGTCTATGTTTTTACACATTTAAAGTTTATTTTGTAGAATTATTGTATAATATTATTTTTATTTAAGTGTAATTTTTGTATAAGGTTCTATTTGTTATACTGTATAATGTTCTACTATACAATATTCTTTTCTATAGATTTTTTACAGAAATTCTCGGGATTCATTATTTTCTCTTTCATTCTAGGGTATCATTCTTTTCTACAATCTACACTTTTCTGCAATCTACACTGTAGAAATTCTTCAAATGACCTACTTCCTACTCGTAGTCAAGGCAAGAAGTTGAATAAGAGATATGTAGTATATATATATTACAGACAATATCTTGATATTTCTGATTTACAAAGAAAACATTTGTTTTTCGTTAGAAAATACAACGGCTTTTAAACAAAACGAAAATTCTTAAACACAGTTTTTCTGACCATAAAAGGCATTTTGAGAGCTTGATGAAGGCCCAGAATAGAATGGATTGATATAAAATTCGATATAAAAGACCATCCTGAACACATATCAAATGTTTTTTTATGATATTTGAGAGTGGGTGTTTGTGGTCATGAAATATATCGAATAAATAGAAATTTTTTTTTGGGAAATAAAATAGCAATCTTGTTGTTTTACTCTAACTAATATTTACCTCTTAATATATTAATCTCTTGTCTAATATTTACCTTATCGGTTATTTCATAACACAAAGCACTTCTATATTACAACGTAATGCACTTGAGAAAGCCGAGACAATTTTCTTAGAATGCTGCTCGTAATTGGATATTAAAACAAACATAATATAGTTCCCATGCAGCTCCTGAGATTCAATATCTAACACACAGGATAGCTTAGAGATAAAAATAGGATTTTCTCTCTTTCTTGTACTTCGAAACCTAAGCTTTTATCATTATTTTTATGACTTTATCTGTGAACTCAGATTTATGTATGGAAAGAATGTGGTGAGGAAGCCGAATATTCGAATTTGAATTTTCGATTTTTTTAAATATTTCAAATAACTTATATCACAACCACGATTTGAACTGTGGATCTCCGCTTGACTAGTCGACGCTATTTCCACTGAGATACTAGCACAATAGTTTTTTCTCTTATAGTAGAAGTTGACAATTCCATATTCTTTTACCTTTATATTTTAGATTGAAGTGAAACTTCAGATATGAATGATCTCTCAATTCCCTTGTTTATTACCCAGAAAAGTTGTACGCAGGCCAAATAAGTTTTGAATGATGGTAACTAGAGCTATGAAAGTGAGATATAGGCATGGTAACGTGACAATTCACTATCAGATGAACCTGACTAAAACATCCCTAACGACAGAAATTGGAAATTAACACGCCTAACTCGGAGAGATATGGAAAATTTTCAGTTAGAATGTTATAGATTATTATCGAATTAGTAAAAAAATTAATTTTGCAGCAACAAATGGTGAAAATAGAAAGGTCTAAGCATTACTGTGAGTATTGTATGCAAATTATAACTGTGACGCATAAAACTACTTCTTTCTGCAAATAAAATATGCGAGAAATTTTCCAAACTATCATTTATCCCATAATAACAATATGTGTGTACTTTGATCAATGTGTCGAAAAAAAACATGACAGTCTATTGGATTGAATATTGTTGCAAGCAGTGCCGATCCTAGGCCATTTGCCGCCCTGGTGCAAAAGAAAATTTGCAGCCTCGACTAAGAACTTATTTTTCTCTGGAACAAAGGAATTGAACACAGCTCTTCAGTTTATCGGAAACAAATTAAAAAAATTATTAATAATTTTTTATTACAGAAAATGATAAGAGAAAGAAATGTTTAACAAAATTTTATCTTTCTTGATTTTACATTAGCAAAATTTTCCAGTATTTTTTTTATATCCAAATTATCACACATTTCATGCTCAATTGATATTAAGGCTAAATCAGAAAACCATTCTTGCCCATTGTTGATCTTAAATAAATTTTTATCAGTCTTAGTTTTGAAAAAGATCTTTCTCCAGCAACAACTGATGTAGGAAGCGTTAATAAGATTCTTAATGCTATTGAAATGTTGGGAAAAGTCCCTGTCAATCCATGCTTATAAATGTATTGTAGGACATCTTCTGGCGAAGTTTCTGTTTCCATAAAACTGGTAATTATACTAAGTTATTCTGCAAGTTCAGTACCATTTATGTCTTTAGGGCAGTTTATATCAGTTTTATCACTTCGAAGTGCCGCCCTTTCAAATGTGCCGCCCTGGTGCGGGAGACCCCTTCGCACCAATGGCAGGGCCGCTCCTGGTTGCAAGATGGTACTGTTATACCACGAATTCATACGAAATGCTGTGAAAACCGAATAGCAGTATGCCTTGTGATTTCCATCTATTATACGGTCCCTCCCAATTCTGGTGAATTTCTTTCTCTCATACAAGCATATGTTGTGGTAGACAGTAAGCATATTGAACATTACATTAAACTGTACGATAACCGCCACTTCTTTCCCGCATACAAGCTTGCATTGTGGCAGACAGTGAGAACATTGAACATACATTACGTTAAACTGTACGATAACAACTACTTCTTTCCCTCATACAAGTCTGTATTGTGGCAGACAGTGAGAACATTGAACATACATTACGTTAAACTGTACGATAACAACTACTTCTTTCCCTCATACAAGTCTGTATTGTGGCAGACAGTGAGAACATTGAACATACATTACGTTAAACTGTACGATAACAACTACTTCTTTCCCTCATACAAGTCTGTATTGTGGCAGACAGTGAGAACATTGAACATACATTACGTTAAACTGTACGATAACAGCTACTTTCCCGCACACAAGCCTGTATTGTGGCAGACAGTGAGCACACTGGACAAACATTACGTTAAACTGTACGATAACAACAACTTCTTTCCCTCATACAAGTCTGTATTGTGGCAGACAGTGAGAACATTGAACATACATTACGTTAAACTGTACGATAACAACTACTTCCTTCCCTCATACAAGTCTGTATTGTGGCAGACAGTGAGAACATTGAACATACATTACGTTAAACTGTACGATAACAACTACTTCTTTCCCTCATACAAGTCTGTATTGTGGCAGACAGTGAGAACATTGAACATACATTACGTTAAACTGTACGATAACAACTACTTCTTTCCCTCATACAAGTCTGTATTGTGGCAGACAGTGAGAACATTGAACATACATTACGTTAAACTGTACGATAACAGCTACTTTCCCGCACACAAGCCTGTATTGTGGCAGACAGTGAGCACACTGGACAAACATTACGTTAAACTGTACGATAACAACAACTTCTTTCCCTCATACAAGTCTGTATTGTGGCAGACAGTGAGAACATTGAACATACATTACGTTAAACTGTACGATAACAACTACTTCTTTCCCTCATACAAGTCTGTATTGTGGCAGACAGTGAGAACATTGAACATACATTACGTTAAACTGTACGATAACAACTACTTCTTTCCCTCATACAAGTCTGTATTGTGGCAGACAGTGAGAACATTGAACATACATTACGTTAAACTGTACGATAACAGCTACTTTCCCGCACACAAGCCTGTATTGTGGCAGACAGTGAGCACACTGGACAAACATTACGTTAAACTGTACGATAACAACTACTTCTTTCCCTCACACAAGTCTGTATTGTGGCAGACAGTGAGAACATTGAACATACATTACGTTAAACTGTACGTTAATCGCTACTTCTTTCCAGCATACAAACAAGTATTGTGACAAATGGTGAGCATATTGAACATATATATTAAACTGTTCGATACTAATTTGGTGTTGCTTTATACCTCTCACATTGCCTTTTTTTCTGTATTTCTCATAGTTTTCGAGACAGAAGTGTCAGCTTTCAAATGTTATCGCTAGGAGTACTGTCGTCAATTTCATCTGGTAGAGAATGTTCAAGCCTAATTTGGCCTACTTACAATTTCACCGGGCACTTTGTATAATCGATTACTATTTAATCTTGCTAAAGACATGGAAACTAAAGCTCTTAAAAATAGCTGTAAGTGTATTTAATAAGTTTTATTTAGTTAAACAATGTATAAGTATGGTCCTTAGCGTCGAAAAAGGTCATCTTAATCAAACATTGGCTCTGCTAAATTCCTCCCCACGATCATGATCTCATCAGAGTGAAAAATATTAGTTTTTTAAGTCACCGGCAGGTTTCCTGGGGATCTGTAAAGTCTGTTCAAGTCCTTCCCCATCTTTTTAACGCCCGAGGAGAAAAATACAATTCTGCTCCGTTAGGTTCTGCCCCGTGGTTGATATACCAGTGTGCATAAATTACATCACCAGTGACTTCTGATCATAAGGGTCTTCTGGAGTGTTTGGATGAAGTCACCGGGGATATCTGGAGGATCTGGAAAGACTTTTCGATCTCTTTCCCCACCCCCGAGAGAGTCTAAAATATGGCTTCGTTAGGTTCTATCTAGTATTTGCTACTATAAATGTTCAAAGATTTAGCCTTCTATATCACAGGGGGGATTTTGGAGTGTTTAGAAATACAAAAACGTTTTAAATAATTATTATACAGCATCTTATTCGCCGTGAAACCCATGAATTAAAAAAAAAAAAAACTCTTTTAATTGATTTCCCAGAGAAATGCAAAACCGGGATTCCACAGTAATAACAAAATTGCAAAATGCCCTTCGTTTATTACTTTCCCTGCAATACATGGTAATGTATGGGGAAAGTATTGGAGTCATGTAGAAAATCGCAACTCATGTTTTCGCCGGATTTACACGTTTTGGGACTTCTGGAACACGAAAACGATTTTTAGCTTGACGTCTGTATGTGGATCTGTCTGTGCAATGTATGTATCAGCATTCTAACTCAAAAACTAATGGACCAAATTTCATAACATTTTATAGCTAAATCACTTGTGGGTTACTCTGGTGTTGATTAGATTTTGGTATGATTCGAGATAAAAAAAACCTGCCTGTGTTTTGCGAAATATCCCGCAAAAAACGAATGTATCCACTCTAGTTAAAAAATTATTTGACCCAATTTCACAAAATTATGTAGCTAAGTGACTCGCGGGTTACCCTGGAGCGGAAAAAATTCTGGTATAATTTAGGAAAATAAAATCTGCCTTTTTTGCAAAATGACTTGAAAAAAAATCGTTAAAACCTAAACTAAAAGATTACGAATGCTCAAATGTATCCATTAAATGCTTGTTTTATACGTAATTTTTGACAATAAAAAGAATAAGTTCAACCCCATTATTCAGGAATTTACCAGTCTTCAGATATTTAAGAAGTTTTTTTGCATTTTTGATATGCCCACTTGGAAAATACGTCCAGAAACTGAATGAGAACTAAATGAAAACTGAATTAAAAGTGTAAATTCAGTGTAATTTCAAATAATTATGCGCGTTATTTAGTGCAATTAAACTCAATGAAATACATTATTAAGTTCACCTCAGATTTTTACATTCCTTATATACATAATGTATAAGGAAAGTATTGTGACGTGGTCGAAAATTCGAATTCGAGTTTTCGACGGGAGAGCACGTTTCAAGCATCCCTGATCACGAATCAAACATCTTTGAAGTGATGTCTCTGTGTGTATGTGTGTGTGTGTCGAGACGATAATTGACGAGCGAATGGACCGATTCGAACGAAATTTGGTACAAAAATCACAATCCGTAAACACTGGAAGCCTATTGTTTTTATACGCAATCGAATGTTCAGCATCCCCTTAAATTTTCGAGTGAAATTTTGAAAAAATCGTCAAAAAATCAAAACCGCCAATAAAGTTACGCAAATAGACATTTCATATGTCATTTTTTATTAGAAAAAGATTGACATAAATTTTAGAACGCTAAAAGGAACCGTTCTTGAGATATTGCACATTTTAAAAAAAAATTATCAAAAAGTCATATGAAATAAAAAAAAAAATTCTTATTGAGAAATATGTTCACTTTTCATATGTAATACCATGCGATAAATTGGGTGACATCATTCTCGTGGATCTAGCGCGTTCCATTCATGAAAAAAGATACTTTGAGTAATACTTTTGTATTTGAACGCCAATAGTCATTATCTGCTGTAAGAATAACTTATTTCCTCGCCCATAACGCTTGGCGAGATTTCGGCGACGAATTTGGTGGAATGTCGCCAACTTGCCGACTTTTTTAAATGTTGCTAGATTAACGAAAAACTCGCCAAATGGATAAAAATGACGCTAAATCAATGAAAATGACGACTCATTGACGAAAATTCGATTTCTTGGAAAGAATATAAATATCTACTACAAAAATAATCTATTTTTTTTTACTGTAAAATTAGTAAATTCATTGCATTGTATAAGGAAAGTCATGTGTTGCCCACATCAGATTTTTTTTATTGTAATTCAGTTTTGAACAATTTACAACATAGTTGAAAAGTGTTTATGACTTTGTTCATTCTGTCTATCTGTCTGTCTGTCTGTCTGTCCGTTCGCACGATAACTGCCGTAAAAAAGACTTTATCAAAATGAAATTTGTGTATGTTGATAAGACGGTCTGTGGGACATATGGGAATGTAAGTGAATATTATCAACCAATTAGTTTTGGATTGAACCCGGGTTGAAAAAATGAAATACATGGGACTCTATGGGACCTAATTTTTCAAACATTTTTTAAGCAAATTTAAAATTCACAAATTGCTTCGAAATTTTTAAGAATTATTCAAATTATCCCATAAAATATATAAAAAAAATTTCAACCAAATATGTTCAGTAGTTTTTTAAATAAAAATTAAAATAATAATTGCGCCCATATTATATGAGAAGATCAAGTGATCCACATCAAAATAAAATATGGCATCCATCTTGTGTCAAAATCGTGATTTTCAAAGTTCTTTTTAATTTATATTTTGGGTTGCATCCGTCCTAAAACCGCTTTATTTTTTTCAGTGCATCTATATGAATGAATGCTGATATGAATGAAGCATTCATTGATTTTACATAGAGAAGCAGACGATTCTATATTATTGCTCTTTCGATGAAATTTTAAGCATGGAGTTAGAAAGTAATTTTTTCTCTATGGTTATGCGTTTTTAAGTAAAATAAATTATTGTAGTATTGTGATAATTTTAAAAATATCGCCGCTGAATGAAAGGAATGGAAAAAAGTTTATGAATTAAATATTAACTGCTTTTATATAGAGAGCCAGGCGATTTATATTTCGATGACGTTATTTGAATAAAGTTAATTTGTTTTGGATGAAGTTTTCAAATATGATAAATTATTGTAGTATTGTGATAATTTTAAAAATATCACCGCTGAATGTATCGCATTTTAGAGATGTTTAAATAAAATTGCGTTTCAGTTGGAAAGTGTTTCATGTTCAATGCTTTACGCATGGTTGTTTTTATTTCATTTAATTCGCATCTTTGCTAAAATATACCGCATGAAACGTTTTATTTACTAATTATGGTTCCTGATTTTGTCACCGAAAATAATTTTATCACACTTCGCAACTGTTCAAGTTTACAAATATAAGCTACAAAAGTTGCATATGGTGCAACAGTTGCATGTGGTGAGACAGATAAGCAAAAATGTGTTAGGCGTTTTTGAAATTTAGCTCTTTAAATGACAATACAATATAGCGAATATCATAAGCATTTTTACGTAAGAGTCAATTCGATCTTGCCGTATCAAATATCAGAATTCAAAGAACTGTATTGACGTTATAAAAAATCTGATGTGGGCAACACATGACTTTCCTTATATAATGTAATGAATTTACTACTTTTACAGTAAAAAAATAGGTTTTTCTTATAGTAGATACTAATATTCTTTCCAAGATATTGAATTTTCGACAATGAGTCGTCATTTTCATTGATTTAGCGTCAATTTCATCCATTTGGCGAGATTTCCGTTAATTTGGCAACATTTCAAAAAGCCGCCAGGTTGGCGACATGTCGTCAAATTCGTCGCCAATATCTCGCCAAGCGTTATGGACGAAGACATAAGTTGTTCTTACAGCAGATAAATGACTATTGGCGTTCAAATACAAAAGTATTACTCAAAGTATCTTTTTTCATGAATGGAACGAGCTAGATCCACGAGAATAATGTCACCCAATTTATCGCAGGGTATTACATATGAAAAGTGAGAATGTTTCTCAATAGGAACTTTTTTTTTCATTTTATATGACTTTTTAATAATTTTTTTGAAAAATGTGCAATATCTCGAGAACGGTTCATGTTAGCGTTCTAAAATTTATATCAATCGTTTTCTATTGAAAAATTACATAAAAAATGTCTATTTGCGTAACTTTATTAGTGGTTTTGATTTTTTGACGATTTTTACAAAATTTTATTCGACAATTTAGGGGGGTTCTGAACATTCGATTACGTATAAAAACAACAGGCTTCCAGTGTTTACAGATTGTAATTTTTGTACCAAATTGGGTTCGAATCGGTTCATTCGTTCGTCAGTTATCGTCTCCACAGACTCACTGACACACACACACACACACACACACACACACACACACACACACACACACACACACACACACACACACACATACTTTCACACACACACACACACACACACACACACACACAGACATCACTTCAAAAATGTTTGATTCGTGATCAGGGATGCTTGAAACGTGCTCTCCCGTCGAAAACTCGATTTCGAATTTTCGACCCCGGCACAATACTTTCCTTATACATTATGTATATAAGGAAAGTAAAAATGGGCACAACATGTGTTGAAAAATGCGATTATACTCAATTGCATAACTTGCATTACTGAATGTGGAAATGAAAAAAGGAAATTGATACCCGAATTTAGATGGCGAATCCGTTGTTAAATATATTTCTCTTCGTAAAATTTGAAATAAAATAGCGAAAGAAATCTATTGCAAGAGTAGAAATGCCATTTCTGAGCTTTTATAAAGAATAAATGCCATTTCAAGAAGCAATATATAATAAAATTAAAAGCTTTTTTACAGTCATCTTGCTTTCAGCTTTTAATACACTAAATTTACATTTATTTTGCGTTCGTGACATTTATTTTTCATTTACTTTTATTTCAATGAAGTATAAGTAGGATAAAATAGGGTAAACGCAAACACGTTTTTGCATAATTCCAACTTTAAAACTATTTTGTTACTTAATTAGTATAACTACAAATCTTATTTTGCACATATAATGAAGCTATATTAGCTAACTGAGACAGCATACTAAACCTTAATTACTTTCCTTATATACATAGTATAATGTATAAGGAGAGTATTGTGACGGGGTCGAAAATTCGAATTCGAATTTTCAACGGGAGAGCATGTTTCAAGCAGCAGTGATTACGAATCGACCATTTTTAAGGTGATGTGTCTCTCTCTCTCTCTGTGTGTGTGTGTGTGCGTGTGTGTGTGTGTGCGCGTGTACGTGCGTGTGTATGCGTGCGTGAAAGTGTGTATGTGTGTGTGTCAGTGAGTTTGTGAGAGAAGATATCTCACTAACAAATGGAGCGATTTGAATGCAATTTGGTACACAAATTACTATCCGTGAATACTAAAAGTCTATTGTTTCTAAACACAATCGAATGCTCAGAACCCCCCTAAACTTTCGAGTGAAATTTAAAAAAAATTATCATCAAAAAATCAAAACCTCTAATAAAGTTACGCGAATAGACATTTCTTATGTACTTTTTTCTTAGAAAACTATTGACATAAAATTTAGAACGCTATCATGAACCGTTCTCGATGCATTGCACATTTTTCAAATAAATTTACCAAAAAATCCCATAAATTAAAAAAATATTAACTGTTGAGAAATATGTTCACTTTTCATATGTATTATCATGCGATAAATTGGGTGACATGATTCTCGTGGATCTAGTTCGTTCCATTCATGAGAAAATATACTTTGAATAATACTTTTGTATTTGATCGCCAATAGTCATTTATCTGCTATAAAAATAACTTATTTCTCCGCCCATAACGCTTGACGAGATTTTAGCGACGAATTTGGCGAAATGTCGCCAACTTGGCAGCTTTTTTTTATGCTTCCAAATTAACGATAATTTCGCCAAATGGATAAAAATCACGCTAAATCAATGAAAATGAAGATTAATTGACGAAAATTCAATATCTTGGAAAGAATATAAGTATCTACTATAAGATTAACCCATTTTATTTTGATGTAAAAGTAGTAATTCATTTCATGATATAAGGAAAGTCAAGTGCTGTCCACATCAGATTTTTTTTTGTTTTATTTTTATCTTCATCAATTTTTAAATATTGCAACTTCGTTATACCCAGACTCTGGGCTAAATATGACTTTGGTGTCTCTACAGAATCACTGACAGCAATATAGGGCAAGTGAAATATTCTCCCGGGTGTTAGGAAAGTAAAAAAAGTTTATTTCATGTTATCTTAACTCAATTAAACGTAATAAACGTCTTTGTAAGAAGCTATGCGAAAGGGTGTCAAAGAGCATGAAAAGCTGAACAAAATAAAAAAAAAATCTGATGTGGACAACACATGACTTTCCCTGCATCAAGAATATTAAATTCCTTCAAAGCCACAGGGATTATCAAAGAAAATGAATTTCGATCTTCAAGATATTGAATTTTCATAAATTTGGCTTTATTTTCGTCAAAAAAAAAACGTCCCTTTGCCCAATTTCGCGTTCGTCAATTTAGAGAAATTTTTAAAAGTCGCCAAGTTGGCAATATTTCACAAAGTTCCTTGTCACGGTGTTTAAATTGTCGTTGAACTTGTCGCCAAGCGTTACATATAGACAACCAGATGATAGTATGAAACGATGTTTTGAGTTCAATCAATAGATGTCTTCTCTCATAAATGGAACAATTTAGATCTACGAGAATGATGATAATTTATTTCATAAAACTACATATGGAATAGCAAACTATTTAACAATGCTTCTGTTTTTATTTTATGTAATTTTTTGATTAAATCTATTTTGAAAATTGTACAATATCTCGAAAACAGTTTACGTTAACATTCTACCAATCATGAATTATACCATTTGTTTATTAATGAAAAACATATGAAATGATAATGAATGATGGACATATGAAATGATAATTTATGTAACATTTTTGAAGGTTTTGATTTTGGTTATGACTTTTTCAAAAGAATTTTCAAAATTGGGAAGGAGGTTTGAATATTCTATCGTGTTTAAAACCAATATGATTCTAGTGTTTACCGATTTTAATAATCGTACTAAATGTTTTTCGAAACGGTCCATTCGTTTGTGAGATATTGTTTCTACAGACTCATGTATCCCCTTCCCCCCCCCCCCCACACACATGCAGACACCATTTTAAAAACGTTCAATTCGTGCTCAAGGATGCTTAAAATATGTTCTCCCGTCAAAAGCTCGAATTTGAATTTTTAATCTCGTCACAACACTTTGTTTATACATTATGTAACGATAGTAATAAATTAACATTTATGTGCTTTGAAAATAGCGAAAGATTTTTAGTACTTTATATGCGTTTAAAAAATCATTTATAACAGAGCAAATTTATCGAAATTAGCTTACCTGTAAGTCGCTGCTGTTACATTTGCCTCACATGTCAAAAATTAAGGGACAAGTGTAGCTAAGGTCCGTTATAATGTTATGATTATTAAACTATCAAATACGTTGCACTGCTGAAATCTACTCATGCAGCACAGCTACAGGCCAAAGTTGCACGGCTCTATTTGCGAAAATGCAGGATCTACATGTTTCTAAAATATGCTCAACCACTCAACAAATATGGTCGACCCACCCTTTCCGAGATCGTGTGTATGCTTATAGGAGGGTTAGAACCATAGATTTGTGTTGCTAACCAGAATGGCAGTCAACTATCTTTTTTCTACAAATAACTGTGCCATTATAGGGACGTGATAAATTATGCTGTTTTGATGTTACAATCTTATTGACTTATTTATATTTTTAATGAGGGATATTTTTAGCTATTGGGTGATATTTAAGTTGAAAAATAGCATTATAATAAAAAATCTGATGTTTCCAACACATGACTTTCGCTACAAACACACAAATTTAAGTTTGAATAAATATAGAATAAAATATGTTTAATAACTTAATCTCGCTGAAACATTAACTTCTTACACTAATTAAAGTTATCAGACCAAATTTCAACATCAAATAGTTCTCAGGCTACAACACCATCCCCAGTCTTCGAAGTGAGGCTCCTTAGGCAAAACATCTTATAAATTAAAATTATCAGACCAAACTTCAACCCGAATACTGTTCAGGTTATACCATCGTCCGACCTCGAAGTGACGCTTCATGGGAAAAACATCTTATAAATTAAAATTATCAGACCAAACTTCAACCCGAATACTGTTCAGGTTATACCATCGTCCGACCTCAAAGTGACGCTTCATGGGAAAAACATCTTATAAATTAAAATTATCAAACCAAACTTCAACCCGAATACTGTTCAGGTTATACCATCGTCCGACCTCAAAGTGACGCTTCATGGGAAAAACATCTTATAAATTAAAATTATCAGACCAAACTTCAACCCAAATACTGTTCAGGTTATACCATCGTCCGACCTCGAAGTGACGCTTCATGGGAAAAACATCTTATAAATTAAAATTATCAGACTAAACTTCAACCCGAATACTGTTCAGGTTCTACCATCGTCCGACCTCGAAGTGACGCTTCATGGGAAAAACATCTTATAAATTAAAATTATCAGACTAAACTTCAACCCGAATACTGTTCAGGTTCTACCATCGTCCGACCTCGAAGTGACGCTTCATGGGAAAAACATCTTATAAATTAAAATTATCAGACTAAACTTCAACCCGAATACTGTTCAGGTTATACCATCGTCCGACCTCGAAGTGACGCTTCATGGGAAAAACATCTTATAAATTAAAATTATCAGACTAAACTTCAACCCGAATACTGTTCAGGTTATACCATCGTCCGACCTCGAAGTGACGCTTCATGGGAAAAACATCTTATAAATTAAAATTATCAGACTAAACTTCAACCCGAATACTGTTCAGGTTCTACCATCGTCCGACCTCGAAGTGACGCTTCATGGGAAAAACATCTTATAAATTAAAATTATCAGACTAAACTTCAACCCGAATACTGTTAAGGTTCTACCATCGTCCGACCTCGAAGTGACGCTTCATGGGAAAAACATCTTATAAATTAAAATTATCAGACTAAACTTCAACCCGAATACTGTTCAGGTTATACCATCGTCCGACCTCGAAGTGACGCTTCATGGGAAAAACATCTTATAAATTAAAATTATCAGACCAAACTTCAACCCGAATACTGTTCAGGTTATACCATCGTCCGACCTCAAAGCGATGCTTCATGGGAAAAACATCTTCTAAATTAAAATTATCAGACCAAACTTCAACCCGAATACTGTTTAGGTTGTACCATCGTCCGACCTCGAAGTGACGCTTCATGGGAAAAACATCTTATAAATTAAAATTATCAGACCAAACTTCAACCCGAATACTGTTCAGGTTATACCATCGTCCGACCTCGAAGTGACGCTTCATGGGAAAAACATCTTATAAATTAAAATTATCAGACCAAACTTCAACCCGAATACTGTTTAGGTTATACCATCGTCCGACCTCGAAGTGACGCTTCATGGGAAAAACATCTTCTAAATTAAAATTATCAGACCAAACTTCAACCCGAATACTGTTTAGGTTATACCATCGTCCGACCTCGAAGTGACGCTTCATGGGAAAAACATCTTATAAATTAAAATTATCAGACCAAACTTGAACCCGAATACTGTTTAGGTTATACCATCGTCCGACCTCGAAGTGACGCTTCATGGGAAAAACATCTTATAAATTAAAATTATCAGACCAAACTTCAACCCGAATACTGTTTAGGTTATACCATCGTCCGACCTCGAAGTGACGCTTCATGGGAAAAACATCTTCTAAATTAAAATTATCAGACCAAACTTCAACCCGAATACTGTTTAGGTTATACCATCGTCCGACCTCGAAGTGACGCTTCATGGGAAAAACATCTTCTAAATTAAAATTATCAGACCAAACTTCAACCCGAATACTGTTCAGGTTATACCATCGTCCAACCTCAAAGTGACGCTTCATGGGAAAAAAATCTTATAAATCAAAATTATCAGACCAAACTTCAACCCGAATACTGTTTAGGTTATAAAATCGTCCGACCTCGAAGTGACGCTTTATGGGAAAAACATCTTATAATTTAAAATTATCAGACCAAACTTCAACCCGAATACTGTTCAGGTTCTACCATCGTCCGACATCGAAGTGACGCTTCATGGGAAAAACATCTTATTAAATTAAAATTATCAGACCAAACTTCATTCCGAGCATAAGAGCAGTGCTCAGGTTACATCACCCTCCGCCTTCAAAGTGAAGCTTCGTGGGCAAAACATATTATTAATTAAAATTATCTGACCAAACTTCATCCTGACTAGAGCTCAGGCTACACCATGTTTTCGAAGTGACCAAGGCCAAGACGCTTGTTTCCGGGGTTCCTGTGTCAGAGAAACTCATCCCCACATCGAATATATAGACGTCAGACTAAGTTTGGATTGATAATAAATTGTAGGTGGTCCGCAATTTTCGCTGCACTCCAGTGAGCGTGAAATTTTTGATCAGCTTGGATTCCTGAATTGGTCTAAAAAATTGTCTTGGTTATGGTTGATGCCTGCTCGGCTGTAAGAGAAAGGGTAGGAAGGGCAAGAAATGCGCAAGAGCGAGTCACATTAAAAAATTAAGAAATGCAGAAATTAATATTTCAGCAAGGGAAAAAACAAAGTTGAAGTCTACAAAGGCTAGAATAAGTATAAAAATTAAGAATTAAAAATTAAGTTTATGTTTAAGAAAACAGGAATTTATCAAATACATCAAGAAATTAAGTTTTTTGAGTCTCGACATCACCCTAACCCTTTTCAAAAGTTATTAGAATAAACTATCACTTGAATCTCGATCCTACTACTGGAATCAATTGCAAAACATTATATTTAATTCATTCAAAAAACCACTTTTAGTTGGAACTCTGAATCAAACCGGTGTCTCTTGACTTGCGCTTAGGTATACTAAATCTATCCCATCCTGTTTCAGATAATACCTTACATCCTCCCTCTTTAGAACGAGCGTGAGGGTACATCAAGGCTCTTCATTTGCTGCCCCATTAAATTTCTGTTAGGAAACTAATTGCAGAATCTCAAATTCAATTTCACTTAAAGACACCTTTGACTGGAACTCAGAACAAAAACAATAATTCCCTATTAGCGCTCTCTACGTCTTCCTGACCATGTCAGGTTATACCATACTATTATATGATAGTAATATGATAGTATGAGAGTAATTAAATGATAGTAATATGATAGTATGATAGTAATTAGATGATGATAGTATGAGAGTAATTAAATGATAGTAGTATGATAGTAATTAAATGATAGTAATATAATAGTGTGATATTAAATGATAGTAATATGATAGTATGGTAGTTATTATATGATAGTATGTTTCTATAAAGACTGATCAGGCTTATAAATTTTGTATCGTTAGAGCTGTACACGTACTTTCAATTGGAAAATGGTGTTAAATCGTACGAAGAATTATACTATAAGACTCTAAAAACGGTGTCAGTATAAAAAATCTGATGTGGGCAGCACATGACTTTCCCTGCACACTTATATCCACGTTCTTTTTATCTTAATTAAATTTAATTCACTTTTAATTCAATTTTCATTCTCATTTGGTAACTGGACATATTTTCAAAGGTGGCGTAGAGAAAATACGGGAAAACTAAAATATCTCGAGAACGGCTAATCCTAGTGCATTGGGTTGGTCTTATCCTTTTATTCGTTAAAAATTACGTATAAAACAAGCATTTAATGGATATATTTGAGCATACGCAGTTTTCTGTTTTAGATTTTGACGATTTTTGCCGGTCATTTCGCAAAAAAAGGCAGGTTTATTTTTCCGAATCATACCAAAATCTAATCAGCACCAGGGTAACCCACAAGCGACTTATCTACCGAATTTTGTGAAATTCGGTCCATTAGTTTTTCAGCTAGATTGGATACAGGTAATTTTTGCGGGCCATTTCGCAAAAAAGGCGGGTTCTTTTTATCTCAAATTGTACAAAAACTAATCAGCACCAGGGTCACACCCAAGTGACTTACCTACCAAATTTTATGAAATTCGGTCCATTAGTTTTAGAGTGGATACATACATTGCACAGACAGACAGACACACACACACACACAGACGTCACGCTAAAAATAGTTTTTTCGTATTCTAGTGATCTCAAAAAGTGTAGATCCGTCGAAAACTCGAGTTGCTATTTTCGGCATGATTCCAATACTTTCCCTATACATTACCATACATTGCAGGGAAAGTAAAAACATAAATAACTTTAATATAGCCCTCTTGACGGAGAAAGTTAGATTACTAAAAGAAATTGCATACATTCTGGTGTCCATTAAAAATAAATTGACCGCTCTAAGTGACAAACCCGTGGTGATATTCATGAGACAAATCTTTGAAGTCCACCTATAAATTGAACTAGTTTGCAGTAAAAACCAGTATACAAAGTGCACTAAAGCTTTATTTTGTAGAGAATTCTAATTTTTTTTTTTAAATTGCTAGATAAGAGCGGGGTTTTTTGGTGTAAACCAGGAATTCTGTTTTATTCCTCATGCTTTCACTTTATAGGTACAGATGGCAAACTAGCTAATTATCATATTAAATTTTTATAAACATTTTCCCCGTCATTGGACATTTTACCCCAATGATGCCGTATAAAAAGTTATATTTGGCATTTGTATGCAAATCTCTCACAGTTTTGAACATTTTAGACAAACTTTTCTTGCGATCCAAAATAATTTTCCAATTGAAAGTATGCGTCTAGCACTTTCAAAAGTTATAAAGCAGATCAGTCTTTTCAAAACACCATTGATATACTGACAATTTTCGCATTCTATCGACTTATTCCACTGTTATCCTCATCAGCGAAATATCCGGTAACAGTAAAACTCCAAGTAATATGCCTTCGCCCATAATCGATATGGAGTCAAGTATACATTTCCGAATATTGCGCTTCTCAGCGCTCCGTTATGAACCTAGGCAAAGTGTAAAAATCGAAAACGGGGAAAATTAAAGTAAACTATCTGTTCTTCACTTTGTGTACGTATTCCAGCAATGGAATCGATGGAAAAAAGGAAGCACTTAAAGGTTTTTCATTCACGTGGAGCTCCATTAGTTGAATTAAATAAGTCTCTTTAAAATATTTATGCAATTTACGCCTTTCCTACTAAATATAGACTTGTATAATTTATAGATGAACAAAGCACATTTATGTGTCCGGTACATAACTAATTATCACTATAAATTAACAAATTTTAATGTTGTGGGAAAACAATTCCATTTTAAATCTTATGAATCAAACTTTCTAAAAATAAATATGATATTTGTGATTGCCAATGACAAATCTGATGTGGGCAGCACATGACTTTCCTTATATAATGCAATGAATTTATTACTTTTACAGTAAAAGAAAATAGGTTATTCATATAGTGGATACGTGTATTCTTTCCAAGATATTGCCATTTCCTCAATTAGTCGTAATTTTCATTGATTTAGCGTAATTTTTATCCATTTGGCGAGATTTTCTTTAATTTGGCAACATTTACAAAAGTCGCCAAGTTGGCGACATTCCGCCAAACTTGTCGCTAAGATTTCGCCAAGCGTTATGGACGGAGAAATAAGTTATTCTTATAGCAGATTGCCGTTCAAATACAAAAGTATTACTCAAAGTATCTTTTCTCGTGAATGGAACGAGCTAGATCTACGAGAATTATATCACCAAATTTATAGCATGATATTACATATGAAAAGTGAACGTGTTTCTCAACAGTTAATATTTTTTTTTAATTTATGAGATTTTTTTTAGAAATTCATTTGAAAAATGTGCAATATCTCGAGAACGGTTCACGTTAGAGTTCTAAGGTTTATGTCAATCGTTTTTAAGGAAAAATTACATAAGAAATGTCTATTTGCGTAACTTTATTAGAGGTTTTGATTTTTTGATGAATTTTTCAAAATTTCACTCGAAAATTTAGGGGGGTTCTGAACTGCATTTAAAAACAATAGGCTTCCAGTATTTACAGATTGTAATTTCTGTACCAAATTTTATTCGAATCCATCCATTTGTTCGTGGGATAGCGTCTCCACAGACTCACTGACTCACACACATACTTTCACATACGCACACACACAGACATCACCTCAAAAATGTTCGATTCCTGATCAGGGATGCTTGAAACGGGCTCTCCCGTCGAAAACTCGAATTCGAATTTTCCACCCTGTCACAATACTTTACTTATACATTATATGTATATAAGGAAAGTATTAATTTTACAGAATTTCATAATAGTGTCTTAAATACTTAGAGCACTGGAATAAGAATGGTATTTAAATATAAATGTAGAACAGGAATTCATCCTCTTCAAACAGCTCCGTAATTTTGATTTTGGATATTCCACCCTTTTTGTGTCCTAATCGGTATGATTGTATCAATTTGAGAAATAAAGCAATATGACGTTTCGAAAATGGTTTGACACGTTATCACAAACAACAGCACCAAAATTTTAATATAAGATTTAATGCCAAAAACATTGCACCATGATCTTTTCATGATTTTTACTTTACTTCCTCATACGCAGTATTGAGAAAGTATTGTTTTCACGAAAATTTTCGATTGCGAGATTCTGACGCCAATATATGCTTTAAGACCTCCTGAACACGTTTCGAATATTTTTGGAGTGATGTTCGTCTGTCCGTCTGACGTCTTTGGTCGATTCTTTGTACACACGATAGCTGCGACAAATATTATTGGATTTTCACAAAACTTTATATCCGACTCTGTCATCAAAAAATCTAGAACTAGATATAATTTTTAAAAAATTCGAATGGAAACTTCGGAATTAATTCAAAATTTTATATTTTCTTTAACATAGCAGCACAGGACAAAATGTGGCGTAATCATTCATAAACATAATTATTTATAGATCAATGATCACGAGACTTTCAATCATTGCTCTAAAAAAAAATAATAGTTTCAATCATTGCTCTAAAAAAAAATCTGATGTGGGCAACACATGACTTTCCTTATATAATGCAATAAATTTACTACATTTACAGTAAAAAAAATAGGTTTTTCTTATAGTAGATACTTATATTCTTTCCAAGATATTGAATTTTGGACAATTAGTCGTCATTTTCATTGATTTAGCGTCATTTTAATCCATTTGGCGAGATTTTCGTTAATTTGGCAACATTTTAAAAAGTCGCCAAGTTGGCGACATTCCGCCAAATTCGTTGCCAAAATCTCGCCAAGCTTTACTGACGGAGAAATAAGTTATTCTTATAGCAGATAAATCACTATTGACGTTCAAATACAAAAGTATTACTCGAAGTATCTTTTCTCATGAATGGAACGAGCTAGATCCACGAGAATGATGTCACCCAATTTATCGCATGGTATTACATATGAAAAGTGAACATGTTTCTCAATAGGAAATATATATATTTTTTATTTTATATGACTTTTTGATAATGTTTTTGAAATATTTTTAATATCTCTAGAACGGTTCGTGTTAGCGTTCTAAAACTTATGTTAATCGTTTTCTAATGAAAATTACATAAGAAATGCCTATTTGCTTAACTTTATTAGCGGTTTTGATTTTTTGACGATTTTTTTCCAAATTTCACTCGAAAATTTAGAGGGTTCTGAACATTCGATTACGTTTAAAAACAATAAGCTTCCAGTGTTTATGGATTGTGATTTTTGTACCAAATTTCCTTCGAATCGGTCCATTCGTTCGTCTGTTATCGTCTCCACAGACTCACTGACACACACACACACACACATACTTTCTCACATACACACACACACATACTTTCTCACTCACACACACACACATTCTTTCTCTCTCACACACACACACACACACGTACACACACACACATACTTTCTCACACACACACACACACACACACACACACACGCACACACGCACACACACACACGCACAGATATCACTTCAAAAATGCTTGATTCGTGATCAGGGATGCTTGAAACGTGCTGTCCCGTCGAAAACTCGAATTCGAATTTTCGACCCCGTCACAATACTTTCCTTATACATTATATATATAAGGAAAGTAATAGCCTCGATACAATTTACATGTAAAACGCAGTAAAATGCATTCCAATCATTTTATTTGACACATACCTTGCCCAATGTAGGGAAAATAAAACTTTTAATATCTGGAGAAAGGATCATGCTAATTCATTAACAATGATGTGAATCATTCTTTAGTCGAAAGCCTTACATCTGTTCACATACATCATTTTTTAACCGTTAAAGAAGTAAACTCATTGCATTATACAGGGAAAGTCATGTCCTGCCCACATCAGATTATTTTTTTATATCATAGCCATTTACTTTTTTCATAAAATAAATCCCTTTGAAAATATCCCAATATTTGTAAATAGCATTATTTTGCATAATTATTAATAAGCTTATCACGCAAATTTTCTTTTCCTTATCTGAAATCTATTGAACTTAGAGCGTAAGATGACAGAATGGAAATTGGATTCTGTAGTTTAACCAGGTTGAATGTGGCATAAGTCAAACCGATATTACGATTAGAATGCCTTAGAAAGGGTCGAATGTGAACAAGCGGGGGTAAATGCGAACAAAACGTGAGCAAAAAGGTATAAGACATTGTTTATCATTAAATATTTCTTTAAGCGAGTCTTGTTGCAGTGATTTAAATTAGGAAAGTTGACAGAGAGATTTTAATTTCATTGCAATATTACATACAGTGGACCTTACAGAAGGTTTGAACATTGCTCACACTGGCTGTTCATATTTACACTGGCTATTTATTTTACGATATATTATATAGATGCCATAATAGATACACAATAAAGACAGGTTAACCAAAATCTCCAGGCGACCGTTGAGGTTAACGCCAGCTGAGGGATGGAGAACCGGAAGGATTTATCCACATTCAGGCACGACCGCGAGAAGGGGAGCGAAGTCATATGAACCATTCACTAGGAGGGAGTCGACTTCAGTCGCCTACGGATCTGGGGCTATGGTCACAAAGACCAGTCCGTCCCGGCAACAAACAATAAAGACATACATAAATAACGAATATCTTTGGTTGCATGTCCTACTTACTGATAAATCTGGCGCAATATTACCAATGACGTTTGGTAAATGTTACCAAATTGGCGATAATGCAATATTCATTAAAATTAAATTATTTAATAATCCCTGCTGCTTTGTGAGAATTATTAATTGAATATTTTCGGTTAAAAATACAGCGAATAACACTGTTAGTGGGATAGGTACTTTTTAAGGGGGTAAATGGAAATAAATGTTTCGTTTTATTTGTGAGCTAAGTGCAGAAATAGATTTTTTAAAGGTAAATGTATCACATCCAGGATTAAAATTATATTTGATTATGCCACTTAAAAACAATAAAATAAGTGATAAATACGTAAGAATTAATAAAGAATCAAGAAAAAATTGCGGTTTTTCTGCAGTAAAAGAAATATTAGTCACTTTTCTTAAAAAAATAATAACTGGTATTTTAGATATTAGGAGGACAAATTACATACATAAACACATTAGATTACATAACAAGACAAATTACATAAATCACATAAGCTGAGAAAGATCTATACAAATTCTAAAGCTCTTTAATCAGGTAAAATCAACAAAACATTACAATAAACAAGTTCTGGTTTTTATCTTCTTAGAATACTTTATACATATACTATTAATTTTGAAAAATTAAACAATTATTGATGAAATTAAAATATCTTGCTTAAACTCCTACAAAAATATCAGAAACGTAAAATCTTCGTAAATACACCGTTTAAAATGAAATAGTAACAAAACAGTAAATAGTCGATATCGTTGCTCTATGCCATGATTTAACGAAGTTTTAACTTTTTAGTTATTGATGAATTCGTTATTGTAATGAACTATTTCGTTTCATCTACACTATCAAACGTATTCGGAAACCCAAAGGCGTAGCCCGGCCGTCCAAGCAGTTACTCGAGTACTTTGGATGAGCCCGATCGTCTGGGTCTTCAACCCAAAGGCGTAGCAATCAGGTAGAGAAAGCAAGCAACACTTAGGGACCTTAGGGCTAAAAGGACCTTCGGGTAGACCGACCTAGATATTCGCCAATCGCCATCATACGGGGATTGAACTCGAATGACCCGATGCCCAAACTGCCCCAGTGTTCACGCGAAGTACGGGTGCATTAAATATGTGGGTAAGTCCTTCCGAGAGGTTGATGGTAGAGGAAGGAGAGTACGGTACTTGTGGATGCGGCCCCCCGCTAGGTTCAGATCTAAATTGTGTGGCACTTCCCGGCCGTCCAAACAGATACTTTACACTTTCGGATAGGTCGGACGGTCTAGGTTGAAGAAGAATCGCCACCATAAAATAATCTGCATTTTCTCATCTCTTTGACAGCCGAGGAGACACGACGTAGCCAACCACTTCCCGGCCGTCCAAACAGTTACCTTTTACACCTTTCTGGTAGGCCGGACGGTCTGGGTCTCAACAACAACGGCGTAGCCGACCGTCACTGAATTTGTTCACATTAAAACACTGATGGAAAATGATCTAAAACCACAGATGATGATTGAAAATTTCGTAAAAACGTTAATTAACAAATGTAAATTGATACAAAATTTTCATATTTGTATTCAGTTTTATTACTATTTTTCACTCTGCTGGTCACCGTAGTTTCTTCTGAAAGGTCGCCAAAGAAATTCTATCGAGCAGTCACGATTAAGTGAATTTAGCTCTTTTGGCAATTGAAAAGAGCGTGGCAAGAAAAATTAATATGACAGAGCTTATTGTTAACTTTGCTGCTAAAAATGCTGGAAAAACATTAATTCTTTTTGCAATTGTTGCATTAACATATTTATGTGATACACTTGTATGCTATTTCCTCGCTATAATAAATACATTCACTAATTTCCAATTATTATAGAAATACCCATAGCCAGAAAGGAAGGGGTGGACTCCTTAAAATAATTATGCTTGTGAGTCCAAAAATTGTAGTTTACGCCACTGCGAACATCTTATGAAATTCGCAAGTTGTGGATTTAGGAATGTTTTGTTTCAGCTGCATGTGACTAGGTCCGTGGAGTTTTGTAACTAGAATTCTGAAGCCCAGAATTTGGTGAATTTTTCATTATTCTAAACATTTCCTAGCGTTTCCCATTGTGCCATATCTTTATGAAATGTATATTTGGCTTTAGCAGCCTAACAGAGCTTCTTCTTAACCTGCATGTATTCATAGGAGTATTTGTGGGAAAATTCATATGTAAATTTCAGGCTTAAATGTCATATCTGAACACAATAGAGCATCTCCTCTGGAACAAAGCACCTATTTTCATCCCAGTCTAGATAATCTTTCAAAGCATCTGGAAGAGAGATTTTTTGTAAAATGATTGTCAAAGCTTCAGTGTTTTATTGGGTTATTGTATCAACAACAGGCTTTAAACAGTCTTGGCTAAGATTTCTATCTTGGTGTCCACAAACTATTTTTATTTACTGAAGTTTGGCCAGGAGTGTTGCAAGGCTGAAAAAGGTATCGATACGTTCGACGAAAGTGGCAGGAGGTAAAACTGCTCAGAATAACTGGAAACGCGCTGAATTTAATTTTATAAATTCAATTTTTAAAAATCAACGGTTCAGGTTTTATTTTGCTGAATATTTTAATTCTTGGATCTATACCATATGCGGCCTTGATAAATGCTTGTGAGAATATACTGTATATTCATATCAATTTGCGAATCTTTGCCAATAGGACAGCTAAACAAACAATATTTAGAATAATTTACACAAACTTTTAATATAAATATAAATTTTCATTTAAACTATGGAACATTTTATAAAAATAAATGCTTCCTTAGTTTAGCAGAATAAAAAGTATCAACCGGTTTTGGAGGAAAAAAACAGATTCCTTCTTCAGTATAAAAAGACTGACACCAGCATCAATAAAGGCATACACATTGTTACTTCTCAGTTGCTTCTTGACACAAGGCCTTTATTGCCTTCTTACACATCTTTGCCTTCTTTTTGCCTGCTGAACATTCTTATCCTTAAAAAGGAGGCTGTTCTTGCCTTTCAAACTGTTTGCTACTGTTAATCAACCTTTTATGTTGTTAAACTAATGAAGTATTTGTTTTAACAGATAACTGTTAAAATTCTCAGTAGATAACGTTTTTGCTAGTAAAACAGAGTAATAATAATAATAATAATGTAATTTTTTTACGATGACTTGCTAACAAAGATATTATTTGGACAAACATTAAGTCTAAACATTTAACAAACTTGCAAGAAAAAAAAATCTGATGTGGACAGCACATGACTTTTCCTACATAATGCAATGACTTTCACAGCGAATTTATGATGTACAAGATCCATTGAACAATGTTTTTGGCGTTGAATTAACCACATGAAAATTGAAATTGAGCTTTCTAGACAACTTTTTGAATACAAGTAGAGTGACTAATTAATATCAACGTGCGAAATCCTCAGCAAAATGCAACAAATATTTAATTAATACCCCTTGAAATAAATGAGTATTGGGGAATTCATTTGTGTCAACATATAAAACTATAACAAAAAGTATATTCGACCCCATCACAATACTTTCTCTACATATTATAATACTTAGTGAAAGTAAAAAAGTTTGATAAACCAATCAAATGATTTATCAAACTAAATAGACATTTTTTTGCATATTCGCAAACTAGCCACTTTCTACTGAACTTTTCAGCTACATGCATTTTTACACGAAAGCATTTTGCAATTTTTTTTCACGCTTTTTCTTATTTTAAAAGAAGAAAAAACGTAATTGAGTTTTTGAAATCGTTTCTGAACTATCTAGAACTGTTGCCACTCCGCGGAGAGAAAAGGAAAAAAAATCGTATTACGGTTTCACTTTACCACCTCTCTCATCTTTTTAAAGTGTCACGTTCCAAGCATTTTAGGATGAATAGAAAATAGTTTTTTTTTATTCCCTCGTTCGGCGTTCTTTTGAAAAATAAAAAAAAATCTGAAAAATATTAAGCGATGTGAAATCGTATTCAGTCTTCAAGGAGCCATTAATTAGTTAATTGGTAGTTCATATTCATGGTACGTAAATAATCTAAAAGCTTTCCATACATCACTGAATTTTTTAGTACATTTTTTTAGAATTATTTATAACACTAGAAGACACTCGTTTTTGTTCGTGGATTCAAAATATGCAAGAAATCCTATTCTAAATATTATTGTTCTTAAAAATTTTAAAATATTTAATTTCCTTAAACAGAAACGTAAGAATTGCTGTTCTCACTGCACAGAACTATCTTCATAGACAAATCTAAGATTGAGATATACTGGTCCTGTTTTTTACCAAATTTACAAACGAAAGGAAGTTTGGTCGACATACTCCAAAATGAAGACGTTAAAATGGTAGAAGATATACACGTACCATTTTTATTACTTTTCAACAATCGATTCAAAACAACAGAAAATAAAGGATTTTGACAAAATAAAACATAAAATATCATTAATTTCCAGTAATCCTATATCAGAAGGCCGTAATAAAACCCAATCAATAATATAATACCGAAAATTTATATATTTATATATTCATATATATTCATATTAATTTAAAAATTACATTGTATAAATGTAAAAAAATCTTCTGCCATATAAATGAATATTATTAAATTCCAATCATTCTAAGATATATATATATATATATATATATATATATATTTGCATTGTCATTCATTTTACTTAATATCTTTAATTTCTTTACATATTCATATTTGCATAGTATCCTTCATATTTTTAGTAAGCTACAGTATATATGAAATATTTTTTTTTTTGCAACCTATTCAAATTTATGCTGCATTTGCGCTAAATTTAGTAACAGAATTAGTTATTTTTTAATTTTTACTTTTACTTTCGTCCAATGTTTTTAGAGGAATTTTGTTGCTCGTATTCTCCTAATTTTTTATCGGTATTTTACTGCCTATGTTACTTTTATTTTGTGGGTGTTTTAGAAAGTTATGTTTAGAAAGTTATGTCCCTTATAAGGAGATGTTCCACTATGGATTAGGTTGAAGGATATTTCTTTCTTTTTTCTACATCGTTTTCATCTCTGACACTGAGTCCGTTTGGGTGCTTTTGTTTTCGCACATTTGGGAGACTGATCAAGGAATTATGTTGGTGGCGTGAGCGTTACCCGGGTTGTAAAAGCTGCTTTAAACGGGAAAGGGGTGTCGAAATCCACCCCTACCAATTTATGTAATTCATATGGTCACTCCAGTTTTTTATCTGTATTATATATATATATATATATATATATATATATATATATACGAAAGCAATTTGCTAACCAAAAGGATTTATGATTACTGCGATTCCACTATATTGTGCACAAAGCAGCTACAAATAAAATGTAAAATTTCAAAGAAACAGTCATTCCGGAATCAATACTTTTAGGAATAAATTTTTGTAAATATTTTCTTACTTTAAACCTTTATCAAGCCCAAGCTCAAAGCAAATAGACTCAGACAATTTCTGACCATTATATATTAACAAGAATTAATATAAATTAAAGACCAAGAAATAGGCAATTATATTTATATATTTGTGTTTTACATAATGAGAAATAGGCAATAGGCAATGAATGTGAAATAGGCAATGAGTAGTGAAATAGACAATTATATTTATATATTTGTGTACGTGTTTTCATTTTTCTTCTTCACATTTCACATCGAAACCAAATTTCAAATTTGAACGATCTCATTCTTCGGCCATCTTTTTCATTTTTACTGCAAACATATATAAAAGGAAATTTTTGCGACGGAGCTAAAGTCCGACTCGCACATTTTGATAGATTGACGAAAGTACATAAAAAGTTATTTTCTCCCAATATGATACTGACTATGATACATGTAGAATTAAGCAAACTATGGGGATAAAATGGAACATTCGTTTGTCTGTTTGTCGTATCATCACGGGAAAACGACCTCCCCAAATGCCATCAAAATTGGGTGGCTTGCCTTCGCAGGGTCTTGTTTAAAATTTAGGTGCCTGTCTATCAGTCTGTCTTCATGTTCTTTGGACTGTTTCTTCAATTTGAGCGTAGCACAATCTTTGTATGATCCTCTAAACAAACGGGACCAAATCGTTATTTGAGTCGCTAAACTAGCGTGACCTAGTCGTTTTGTGAACCTATCTACAATAAATGCAATTTAAATATGATAACCTAACCTGGTTATTGTTTGTTCCTCTACGTATAAAATTATGAAAGCTTTATAAATTAATACGAAACAAGAAAGATCAATCATGCATAAGGCATTGATTATGAAACACTTTCCAACTGAAACACAATTTCATTTAAACTTCTCTAAAATGCAATACATCCAACGCTGATAGCTTTTAAATTATCACAGTACTGTAGTAATTTATTATACTTGAAAATTTCGAACTTCATCGAAAAAGACAATACTAGTTACACAAAATGAACTTTATTCAAATGACGTCGTTGATATATGAATCGTCTGCTTCTCTATGTAAAATCAATCAATATTGCATTCATATCAATTTTTTTCCAGACTCCAGAGTAAATACTTTTGCGTGAAAAATCACTCAGCGATTCCTATACAACCCACCTTATAATCGCTGGATTTGTTTACTTTTTGCATGCTATATTATAGCATTAAATTTAGGTTTTGTTGTAGGAATAATCAAAGTTTAGGGATCATTTAAAATAAAAAATATTGTAATTGCGTCTGAGCAGAATTTAGATGCATGAATAATACGCAAAAATAAACCGGTTTTATGACGGATGCAACACTAAATATAAATTTAAACAATTTTCAAACATCACGTTTTTTACACATACCAAATTCAAATGACGCCGTAATAAATCGTCTGTCTCTCAATGTAAAATTAATGAATATTTCATTCATATCACTTATATACCAGACTCCAGAGCTAAATAATTTTGCGTGAAAAAATGCAATAATTTTTATACAACTCATCTTTTTATCGCTTGATTTGTTTACATTCCACATGCGATAAAATTAGGCTTCGTGGTAGGAACATTCAAAGTTTAGTGATTATTTAAAATAAACAATATTGTAATTACCTTAGCACATCATTTAGATATACAGACAATACGTATAAATAAAGTGGTTTATGACGGATGCAATACTAAATATAAATTTTAATGATGTGTAAACATCACTGTCTTTACACAGCGGAAAAATATGGATATCATATTTTATTTTGAAATGAGTCACGTGATCTTTTCATATAGTATGGGTGTAATTATTATTTCAATTTTGATTTAAAAAACTACCTGACTTATTTTGCTGAATTATTTTTTACACATTTTACGTGATAATTTGAATATGTCACATAATTTTTGAAGCAATTTGTTAATTTTAACCCAATTTAAAAAATGCTTGAGAAATTAGGTCCCATAGGGTTCAATGTATTTCATTTTTCCTACCTGGGTTAAATCCAAAACTTATTAGGTGATATTATTCTTTTACATTCTCATATGTCCCACAGACCTTCTCAACAATATACTAAAATTTCATCTTGATAAAATCATTTTTACGGCAGTTATCCTGTGATTGGACAGACAGGCAGACGTATAAGGCAGAGTCATAAACACTTTTCAACGATGTTGGAAAGTGTTAATAAAATGAACCTTTTAATCTGCAGACAATATTACAAGAATAAAAAATTTATTTCGTTCACTTAAATTTTTTTTTATCGTCTGTCATATATTACATCATGTCATATATTGTATGTTTTAGCAATATTTTAATAATTTATTTTTATTGAATGGTAATAATAGGTTGTTTATTATTATCGACAGCTTCCTTCAGAATATTCTATGTATAAAATAGTGGGTATATTTACCGATAGCTCTGTTTAGGATACTGTATGCATAAAATAGCAAGTTTCTTTTATAGTTTTGGAATTACTTTGTTTTCATAGTTTTAGAATTATTTTGTTTTTTTAGTTTTAGAATTATTTTGTGTTTATAGTTTTAGATTATTATAATTATGATATGTTTTATGTAAGAGGCATTTTATTATTAATTTTATGCAAGAATGGTATGATTTAATAGAAGACTGGTATATTTTTTTAATAGTAGTATTGTCTCCATGTACCAGAATTACTTAAATTTATTTCAAATGTCACAAATGCCGTCCCAAAAATGACTCTTCAACATCGACAATAAAAAAGAGAGAGGGGGAGAGCAGGGGGGAAAGCAGGGGAGATAGGGGAGAGAGATAGTATGAGATAGGAGAGAGAGAGGGATAGTATGAGAGAGAGGAGAGAGGGATAGTATGAGAGAGAGTGGAGAACGAGAGAACGAGAAGGAGAGAGCGAGAGAAAGAAAGCTAATGAGAGAGAGCGAGAGAAAGAGAGCGAAGGAGAGAGAGCGAGAGAAAGAGAGCGAAGGAGAAAGAGCGAGAGAAAGAGAGCGGAGGAGAGAGAGCGAGAGAAAGAGAGCAAATGAGAGAGAGCGAATGAGAGAGAGCGAGAGAAAGAGAGCGAATGTGAGAGATCGAGAGAAAGAGAGCAAAGGAGAGAGAGCGAAGGAGAGAGAGCGAAGGAGGGAGAGCGAGAGAAAGAGAGCGAGAGAAAGAGAGCGAGAGAAAGAGAGCGAAGGAGAGAGAGCAAAGGAGAGAGAGCGAGGGAAAGAGAGCGAGAGAAAGAGAGCGAGAGAAAGAGAGAGAAGGAGAGAGAGCGAGAGAGAGCGAGTGAGGGAGAGAGAGCGAGTGAGGGAGAGAGAGCGAGAGAGAGCGAGTGAGGGAGAACGAGGGAGGGAGATAGAGAAAGCGAGAGAGAGAGCCAGAGAGAGACAGAGAGAGAAACAGAGAGAGAGACTTTTATTGAAAAATTCCCTGAAATGTTCCAGTTAGGTAAGCGAGTGAGGGAGAACGAGGGAGGGAGATAGAGAAAGCGAGAGAGAGAGCCAGAGAGAAACAGAGAGAGAGACTTTTATTGAAAAATTCCCTGAAATGTTCCAGTTAGGTAAAAACATTATTAGGTGAAAACAACAAATAATTTATTCTAGCAACAAACAAAAATTAAATCTAGCTACAAATAAAAATTAACATTCAATTTTCTGTTTTAAATAGATTTGTTGATGTCCCCCATATTTTACATTCATACTATTCACATTTGCAGTTCAAGTGCAACAGAATAAATCAAGGATTTCAATTATCGAAATCTGAATAGTTTTCGATATTTGATGGATTTTTCATCAAATTGAATGTCTTTGAATTGACAATATGAATATCTTTGAATTAACATTTTTTTATTGGGCGGTGGGGGGGGGGGGAGGGAGCGTTTGAAAATTAAATTTTGCATATTTATGAATTCTAGTTCCGGAGGGGTGCAACTATCACAGTTAAATTGTCATCTGTTTGCTGATTACTTTCTTCATTTCATTTATCTCATACAACCAAACGCTGATTTTCTAGTCTTCGGACGATATTTATGAAGCACTTCGTATAATACGAATACGTTTGAAAGTCTTGTGGAGCCACACACTAGATATTTTTGTCTCTCAATTGAATGTCTTTGAATTGACAATATGAATATCTTTGAATTAACATTTTTTTATTGGGCGGGGGGGAGGGGAGGGAGCGTTTGAAAATTAAATTTAGTATATTTATGAATTCTAGTTCCGGAGGGGTGCAACTATCACAGTTAAATTGTCATCTGTTTGCTGATTACTTTCTTCATTTCATTTATCTCATACAACCAAACTCTGATTTTCTAGTCTTCGGACGATATTTATGAAGCACTTCGTATAATACGAATACGTTTGAAAGTCTTGTGGAGCCACACACTAGATATTTTTCTATGCTTTCCAATTTTTCTGAAGAGAAAAACATAATTGAATTTCTGAGTTCATTTCTGAGTTATCTCGAGTTGTTGCCACTCCATACAGAGTAAAAGAGGGAAAATATTACACCTATTACGGGGGTTTCGCTTTACCAACCTCTATCATCTTTTAAAGCGTCACGTTCTACGCATTTTAGGGTGAATACAAATCTGGTTTTTTCCATACGCAAGCTTATAAAACGGTCTTTAGGGGAAAAAATATTTGACAAATATTAAAAGATGATGTGACAGTCCGGTAAACAAGAAGTCATTAATTAGTTAATTGCTAGTTCTTATTCGCAGTGCGTAAAAAAGTCGGGAATTTGTAAATACTCGAGGGGAATTTCTGATTTGGGAAAAGTTTTTGTCCCCCTCGAAATTTTTCTATCACAAGCTATGTTCTTTTTTAAATATTAAAGTATGAGGTATTTAGACATTCGAAGTCATAAAAATCTTAAACATGGCGTTCTGGTATGCATCATTAAAGAATTTCAGTTGAACAGCAAAAGTGTTTATAGGCATATTCTATTTTTCTTACTGCGTTAAAAAAATCTGATATGGGCAACACATGACTTTCCTTATATAATGCAATGAATTTACTATTTTTACAATTAAAAAAAAATAGGTTTTTCTTATAGTAGCTATTTATATTCTTTCCAGGAAATTAAATTTTCGTCAATGAGTCGTCATTTTCACTGATTTAGAGTCATTTTTATACATTTGGCGATATTTTTGTTCATTAGGCAACATTTAAAAAAGTCGCCAAGTTGGCGACATTCCGCCAAATTCGGCACCAAAATCTCGCCAAGCGTTATGGATGGAGAAATAAGTTATTCTTATAGCAGAT
This sequence comes from Amaurobius ferox, assembly GCA_951213105.1. Lineage (NCBI taxonomy): Eukaryota > Metazoa > Arthropoda > Arachnida > Araneae > Amaurobiidae > Amaurobius > Amaurobius ferox. Next base: position 79,441,492 of record OX578138.1, read on the forward strand.
AAATAACTATTGGCATTCAAATATAAAAGTATTACTCAAAGTATCTTTTCTCATGAATGGAACGGGCTAAATCCACGAGAATGATGTCACCCAATTTGTCGCATGAAATTACATATGAAAAGTGAACATGTTTTTCAACAATTAATATATTTTTTTTAATTATGGGATTTTTTGATAAATTTATTTAAAAAATGTGATCTCGAGAAAAAAATCGCGATAACGGTTCGTGCTAGCGTTCTAAAGTTTATGTTAATCGTTTTCTAAGGCAAAATTACATTAGAAATGTGTATTTGCGTAACTTTATTAAAGGTTTTGATTTTTTGATGATTTTTTCAAAATTTCACTCGACCATTTAGGGGAGTTCTGAACATTCGATTACGTTTAAAAACAATAGGCTTCCAGTATTTACGGATTGTGATTTTTGTAAAAAATTTCATTCGACTCGCTCTATTCGTTCGTGAGATATCTTGTCCACAGACTCACTGACACACGCACACACACACACTCATGCTTTCACACACACACACACACACACACACAGACATAGCCTCAAAAATATTCGATTCGTGATCATGGATGCTTGAAAAGTGCTCTCCCATCGAAAACTCGAATTCGAATTTTCGACCCCGCCATAATACTTTCCTTATAAATTATGTATATGAGGAAAGTAAAAATTGGTGGCTGCATTTATATATATGTCTATAACATCTGGAACTTTAAAAAAAAAATATCAAATGACTGCACTGTCAGAAAAAAACCCTTTAGATTTGTCGAAATTTTGAAAATCTCCTCTATGGTGACCGATAAAGACGACCATACCATACAGTCTTCTTTGGTCATATTGAAAGTTTCCAAAATTTCAGCACACGGTAATTTTCCAGGCTTCTTGTTTTTTTTTTCTTGCTATTTAGTGCTGAAGAGTGCTAACAAGCTAGGAAGAGATTTGCCTATTCGGGTTGCTACACTGTGACAACAACTTTAGTAACTGTGGATATTTAGAATAGGATAAGTATATGTTTAGTAAAACCGCAATACGTACTCATTTATAAAAAGCTGTAGTCATTTATATAATAATTGTATAAATTATTTTTATCTTCCCAGCCCCCCTCCCCCCTCAGAAACCTCGCCGTTGACCTAGAATATGTGTAAGCTTGCAGTAAAATATACGGGATGGAAACTAATAGAACCAGATTCTCGATTTTTCCTTGAGGCAGACAAAATGGAGGGGGGGGGGTACATAAGTCTTTCTGGACACTCCAGAAAACCTCCAATGACTGAGAAGGCTGAATCTTTACTTAAACAACACAGTACCGACCACGAAAGAGAACATAACGAAAAGTGATTTATGCTTTCTTCCCCGGGGGGGGGGGCTAACAGAATGGGAGCGAAAAGGTTTCCCAGACCCAATAAAATCTTCTCACTGACCTAGAAGGTTGAAACGTTATATATTTATAGTACCGACCACGAGATCGCATCAACTATGTCAATTTTTGAATGAGACTATTTTCAACGCTAAACGCCATCCATTGTTAAATAACATAAAAATTATTAAAATAAAATTGCAACTTAATTTTTAAAGAGTGTTAGCTTTTCTGTCTTTGACAAGCTTAAATGCTAGGCTTGCATATTAAGGAAGAGAGAACCCCCCCCCCTCTCTCTGCATGTATGTCTGTCTCAGTTTGTTTGTGTTGTTTGTAGCGAGAAATCTAAGTATCGTACAGCTATGAAATTTCGCACACAAGACGGATGTATCTCAATCACATACAGATGCACCTTTTTGAATTCAAATTATTTTTAATTATTTTATCTTTAATGTAACTTTTCGAAGTTTCGAGAACCACCTCGAAATAACAAATATTCTATAATGCATGGCGGATTTCTAGAAATCTCTATAGAGAGTATATAAAAGGATTTACCACTCAGTTGGAGAGCAGTTGATGTGATATGAGCTGCATTGTACTGTGATGTACGGCAATGTTTCGAGAATAGTAGCTGCTCTTTATGAAATGAAATACGTCATTGTTTCGAAAATAATGTCAGTTATTTTGTGAAATTAGTGGAGCTTTTAAGTGTTGATATACTGTACATTGTTCCTGTTTACGCTGTGCGTGTGAATAAATGTGTTAGTTATCCAAAAATTTTCAGTATTCTGAGCTCAAATTCATGATTCTACAGGATACTTCGTAACATTATATATTCACATACATTATGCACTTTAATATAATTTAACACTCTTGTTACTCTAGCCTTTTTGACCCCTATATTTTTTGAAAATTTTGTACACAAACTATTTCATCAGCATAAACAAATGCTTCAAATAGGATGTGATTATATGTAATAAATGTTGCATCAGCCTTTTTGGTTCAGTATTTTTACTTTCCCTGCATTACATGGTAATGTATAGGGAAAGTATTGGAATCATGCCGAAAATCGCAACTCGAGTTTTCGACGGATCTACGCGTTTCGAAACCTCTAGAATACGAAAAAACTATTTCTACCGTGACGTCTGTGTGTCTGTCTGTCTGTGTAGATTTTGTATCCACTCTAACTAAAAAACTAATTGACCGAATTTCATAAAATTTGGTAAGTAAATCACTTGTGGGCGAATCTGATGCTGATTAGTTTTGGGTACGACTCGGGATAAAAGAACCCGCCTTTTTTGCGAAATAGCCCACAAAAGACTGTATCCACTTTAGCTGAAAAACTAATGGACCGAATATCACAAAATTCGGTAGATAAGTCTTTTGTGGGTTACTCTGGTGCTGATTAGATTTTGGTACGATTCGAAAAAAAAATAACCTGCCATTTTTTTGCAAAATGACCAGCAAAAATCGTCAACATCTAATCGTCAACATAAAAAACTACGTATGCTCAAATATATCCATTAAATGCTTGTTTTGCATGTAATTTTTAACGATGAAAGGTATAAGATCAACCCCATTGCACTAGGACTAGCCATTCTCGAGACATTTTAGTTTTTTCGTATTTTCTCCATGCCACCTTTGAAAATATGTCCAGTTACCAAATGAGAACGAAAATGAATTAAAAGTGAATTAAATTTAATTAAAATAAAGAGAACGTGGATATAAGTCTGCAGGGAAAGTCATTTGCTGTCCACATCAGATGTTTTTAATTTGATTTTTAGTCCTTTTTCATCAACTTCTCCGTTGATCTTTTTCTGTCCGGCGATAAGTGGGAAATGAAAGCTCCAGATACAAACTATAAATAAACTATTCACAGAGAAAAGAGAGGAAAGTTTAATAGTTCTTTTTCATATTACTCATTACTCTTCTGTTTAATTCTATTCTAAAGGAATAAATGAAATCAGTTTAACCAATTGCCCCCAAACACATCACACGAGTAATTAAAACATTGATTACTTTCACCAGTAAAACTTTTTATGCGGCCCATAATTAACAAACACTGTCCTTCACGAATCCGATCCATCAGCAGAGAACGAGAGAGAGAGAGAGAGAGAGAGAGAGAGAGAGAGAGAGAGAGCAATGTTGGGTCTTCCTTTCAGATTAAACGAGTTAATGCACTTTATTTAGCGTATTTACGTCAGGACTGCAGTAATAGGAAATTAAATGAAGGCATTAATTAATACCGACATTTAAATGAACTTAAGGTTCAATTAACTTTTCGAGGACGAGCGTAAGTATTAATAAGCGTAATGAAATGTTGTTTAGGGCATTAGAGCAGAGTTTCGCATGCTCTTTGTTAGGTTAAGGAGATATTCTGTTGAACTAGTGAAACACACGGGCATTCTGCCCTATCAGTAATAAACAAAAAACACGCAAAAAAGTTTCCTACTTTTAGAGTCGTATATCTCAAATAAAAATTTATAAAATGATAAGAAATAAAATACCATCATGGTCACTTTTAGTATCTGATGGCATACGCTACGTAAAGCTCCATGGTTACATTGCAGTGTTTCGCTGGGAAAGAAGTATAGTCATTGCAGCATGTAGCGAAATGGTTGCCCCCATGATGGACTCACTTTCAGTATCTGATGTCATACGCTCGTAAAGCTCTGATCTTTATATATAAATGAAATGTTTAACCGTGATTGTGAAATTAACCGTTAGTAAAATTAATAAATATTTCAATCATATCACTTAAGTTCCAGACTCTAGAGCTAAATATTTTTGCGTGAAAAAATTCAGCAATTTTTATACAACTCGATAAAAATCGTTGTAGAAATATTCAAATTTTAGTGATCATTTGCAATAAAAATTTTGTAATTGCGTAGGCATAGAATTTAGATACACAAATAATATAATCGAACACAAAGCCGTTTTATAACGGATGCAACACTCAATATGAATTTAAATAATCTTTAAAAATCACGATATTTACAAAGCGGAAAAAAATGAATGTCATATTTTAATTTGCAATGTGTTAGGTGATCTCTTCATACATCATGGGTGTAATCATTATTTCAATTTCTCTTTAAAATAATTACTTAACATCTTTTCCTGGAAATTTTTTGGTACATTTTATGTAATAATTTGAATATTTCTTGCAATTTTCGAAGCAATTTGTGAATTTTAACTTCGCTTAAAAAATGTTTGTAAAAGTCTCATAGGGTTCAATGTATTTCATTTTTTCAAACCGAGTAAAATCAGTAACTGATTGGGTGATATTATTAATTTTCTTTCCCATATGTTCCACAGACCGTTTCAACAATATATTAAAATTTTATTTTGATAAAGTCATTTTTACGGCAGTTATTATGAGAAGGGACAAACAGACAAACAAAATAACGAAAATAAAAAGCACTTTACAACTATGTTGTAAAGTGTTAAAAAATCCAAAATAAATTATTCCCTATTTTTTCAAATATCCTTGAAGTAATTTTCTTTTATAATATATCAAGTATACGGCATTTCATTTAACCCTAGCTTCCCTTATACAGAAGTTTGCCAATTTAACGCCATGCATTTTGTCAAACTAATTAACTTTGTCGTATCTAAAATGGCCTACGAATCCTCATTTTCAAGTTCTGCTTGCTCTTAATTCATTTTATCTAAAATGGAAACCCTTTAGCCATGGGTCATCTATAGAATAGAAATTAGCTATCGAACGTAAGGGATTTCAATCATTTCAAATATCCTCTCGGCAGTTCGTATGAAACTAAAGATTATAGGACAGTTTAAATATTTGCACATTTTAATCTTCTTATGTATAGTGTAACGTGTAGGGAAAGACTGGGTATAGGATTGAAAACAAGAAAGATCAATCATGCTTAAAGCATTGATTATGAAACACTTTTCAACTTCAATGCAATTTTATTTAAACAAGTCTAAAATGCAATACATTCCTCGGTAATATTTTGAAACTTATCACAATACTACATTGATTTATTATATTTGCAAACTTAAACCTTCATCGAAAAAAATGAACTTCATTCAAATGACGGCATTGAAATATAAATTGCCTGGTTTAAACATCTCTAAAATGTTATACATTCCTCGGTAATAGTTTTAGAATTATCATAATACTACGATAATTTATTATATTTGAAAACTTCATCGAAAACAACTGAAATTAATTCAAATGACGTCATAGAAAAAATAACACGCCTGGATCTCTCTATAAAAACAGGATTTCATTCATAACTTTCTCCCATTCATTTCATTCATCACAATACTATAATAATTTATTTTATTTAAACATTTTGTTTAAGACCATGGAGCTACAAAAAATTAAACTCTATGCTTGAAACTTCATCGAAAAAAATCGTCCTTCTCTTTATGAAATCAATTAATATTTCATTCATATAAGCCATGAAGACTCCATGGACTAAATTATTTTGTGTTAAAAAAATACAGGAATTCTAATACAACTCATTCTATATATTTTGCTGTTTACATTTTACATAGGTGAAAAATAGGCTTAGTTGTAGAAATAATCAAATTTAGATGAGCATTTAAACTCAAATATATTGTCATTGCGTTGTTTCAGTATGTAGATGCACAGAATTTAAGCAAAAATAAAGTAGTTTTAGGACGGATACAATACTCAATATGAATTAAAAAGAACTTAAAAAAATCACGATTTTGAAACAAGATGGATGCCATATATCATTTTGAAGTGGGTCATGTGATCGTTTCATATCATGGTCACGTGATCGTTTCATATAAGGGGTGCAATTATTATTTAAATTTTTATTTAAAAAACTACTGAATATATTTCGCTGAATTTTTTTTATATATTTTATGGAATAATTTGAATATTACCTAAAATTTTCGAAGCAATTTGTGAATTTTAAATCCGCTTAAAAAATGTTTGAATAATTAGGTTCCATAGGGCTCAATGTATTTCATTTTTTCGACCCGGGTTCAATCCAAAACTAATTGGGTGATATTATTCATTTATATTCCCATAGGTTCTACAGACCGTCTGAACAACATACTAAAATTTCATTTTGATTAAGTCATTTTTACAGCAGTTATCGTGCTAACATTTTTACAGCAGTTATCGTGCTTTTAATAATATTGAAATCACTCAGAAAAAACATTTAAGGTATTTATATTATAAGAAAACTGGCACTTATTGTAATACTTTATATGCGACCTTTTTCCGAAACTTATTTAATGTTAAAAACTTAATGAACAGAAGGGATTACATTGTTTTTTTTCTTCAATAATTATCTATATGAATAAACAGCCCATTTCTCGATCCGTCCGTCTCGATAAAAAGTTTAGTAATGGATTTGGCGGGATATCGCCAACTTGGCGACTTTTTAATTGTTTCGAAATTGACAAAAGTGTCGACAAATCGATAAAATGTCACAAAATTCATAAAAGTGATGCCAAATCAATGAAACTAATTGTGTTTTGAAAGGGGATATTATTGTAATGAAGTTTCAGTAGTGTTTGTCTGTCAGTCCAACCATTCCACTTGGCGAAAAATTCAAAGGCGTTTAAAAATGTCTTCTAATTGATTAAACTATTGCAAAATTAACGAAACTGTGGCCGAATTGCTAAAATTGTCACCAAAATAATAAAAATGCCGCCAGTTCGTTTGAAATTAAATGTGCTTTTAAAGGGATTGTATTGTATTGGTGTTTCTGTAGCGTTTATCTGTCAGTCCAACCGCCCTACTTGGCGAGACATTTGGTGACTTTTTAAAATGCCGCTTAAATTGATTAAAATGTTGCTAAATTAAGGAAAATGCCACTAAATTGATGATTGACACCACATTAATAAAAATGACGCTTAATTGATTTTTTATTTCAATTTTTGTATTTGAATAAAATTTGAGTAATTTTTTTTTAAAATTCGTTTACAAATCGGACCAAGATGTTTTATTCTTCAGATCTGCCCTGTGAAGATACTTTTGTATATCGACAACAGAGTTTCTTATAGATCTTGTTATAGAAGAGTCAAATTATTATATTTATTTTAATAGAGTGTTTTGGATAACAATGTCATTTAAAACATTATAAGGATTTACACATGTGCTAATTTCAAATCTCTTTATAATATATATTACGTACGAAGAAAGGGTATACTATTAGTATGTTCATTAACAAAATTTATTGTTGCCCTGTCTTTAATGAGATCAGGCATCATGTTTCTCAGTACTCAACTAGGCTCAGTACTCAACTAGGCTAAGATTTTATTTGCTGAAATAAATTTTGGCACAGATAATGGAAGTTACTGGGCCATTAATAACTTTTTATAAACTTTACAACAGCTTTCCTGATGGATTTGATATTTTTACTTTCCCTACAATACATGGTAATGTATAGGGAAAGTATTGGAATCATGTCGAAAATCGCAACTCGAGTTTTCGACGGATCTACACGTTTCAAGACCTCTAGAATACGAAAAAACTATTTTTAGCGTGACGTCTGTGTGTGTGTCTGTGTGTCTGTCTGTGCAGATTTTGTATCCACCCTAACTAAAAGACTAATTGATCGAATTTCATAAAATTTGGAAGGTTAGTCACTGGTGGGCGAATCTGGTGCTGAATAGTTTTGGGTACGGTTCGGGATAAAAGAACCCGCCTTTTTTGCGAAATGGCCCGCAAAAGCTTGTATCCACTCTAGCTGAAAAACTAATGTACCGAATTCCACAAAATTCAGTAGATAAATCACTTGTGGTACACTCTGGTACTGATTAGATTTTGGTATGATTCGGAAAAAAATAACCTCCCTTTTTTTGCAAAATGGCCCGCAAAAATCAACAAAATCTAAAATAAAAAACTATGTATGCTCAAATATATCCATGAAATGCTTGTTTAATACGTAATTTTTAAAGAAGAAAAGAATAAGACCAACCCAATTACACTAAGACTAGCCGTTCTCGAGATATTTCAGTTTTTTCGCATTTTCTCTACGCCACCTTTGAAAAGAAGTCCAGTTTTCAAATGAGAACGAAAATTGAATTAAAAGTGAATTAAATGTAATTAAAATAAGGAGAACGTGAATATAAGTCTGCAGGGAAAGTCATGTGCTGCCCACATCAGATTTTTTTATTCATCTGATAGTGCTTTTAAAAACTAGTTGTAAATATTTTGTATTTTATCTTACGGGCTGTTATTGGGACTTCATCCTGTAGTTTGTTTTCCATTAAATAAATAAATAAATAAACATCATGCGAGCCAGGAACATCATAGGCACAAATGGTAGTTTCACCTTAATGTTTGTTAAGAGCTCTCTACTCTTGACCTGAAGAGGGATAATAATACTCTCGAAACAATTGCAATCGCCTGATTTTATTATGTTTACTTTCTTTGTAGTTGCTTTCTTGGTTTGTTGAAAGTTGTATATCTATAAACAGAAGTTTCATTGTGTTATTCTATTCAGTCTTGTTGTCCCCTATAATTGCTAATTTAGAGCCATGCAACTTGTCAAACTAATTAATTTTGTGGCATATAAAATGGCCGACTCATCCCCCCATTTCCAATTCCTCCATTAATTCATTTTAGCCTCGAGGAAAGCACCGGACATGTAAATTATCGTATCAAACTAAAAGTACAGAATTTCAGCATTGGATTTTGTTCGCACACTGTTATCTGTTCTAAATGTTTGCATATACTCTCAGAATATGCCTCGAAAGGAAGATTCGAAAGTTAAGATCGCACTCTCATTGCAAATAACAACATCTGGGACCCCGTTTAGCGTTTTTTTATGTCCCGTCAGAAGAAAATTTGCTACATCTGCAATTTTGTGAACCTCTATTCGTCTTTTTGATTTCGGTTTTGTCTGTTCTTTTGTACTGACGAAGGGGACCCAGTGCATCCTCAAAGCAGCTGTGTGCTGCATTATTACTTTATTAACACTTTCCAACATAGTTGAAAAGTGTTTATGACTTCGGTCATCCTGTATGCCTGTCGGTCTGTCTGTCTGTCTGTTCGCACGATAACTGTCGCAAAAATGTCTTTATCAAAATGAAATTTTAGTATGTTGTTGAGACGGTCTGTGGAACATAGGGGAATGTAAATGAATAATATCATCCAATTTGTTTTAGATTGAATACAGGTTGAAACAGTGATATACATTGAACTACATGGGACTTAATTTTTCAAACATATTTTAAGCAAAGTTAAAATTCACAAATCGCTTCGAACTTTTTAGGGAATATTCACATTATCCCATCTATATATATATATATATATATATATATATATATATATATATATATATATATATATATATATATATATATATATATATATATATATATAAGAAAAGTATGTAATGCATGCATGTATGTATGTATGTATGTATGTATGTATGTATGTATGTATGTATGTATGATCCGACATCAAGGGAGAACGGCTGAATCGAATTTGATGAAATTTGGTGGGTAGTTTTAAAATAAATAACCCCCACTTAAAATTTAGTCTATGTTTGGCGTTTCTAACACCATGGGTGGTCGCGATACTAATGAAAAACGAAACTTTCGTTTGTTTCATCATCACGGGAGAACAGCTGCCCCGAATTTAATTAAATTTTGCAGGTAGCTTTGACATACCCCCCCCCCCCCCCCATAAATTGAGTCCAAGTTTCGAGTTTCTATATCCAGGGGTTGTCGAGATATTAATGGAAAACGAAACTTTTTCCTAGGGGGTTCTACTCTCTAACTACATGATACCCAACGAAAACTGTTGAAAATCGTTGGTTTAAAACGTGAAAGTCAGTTAAATCTCGAATAGTTTTGTGGGAGTTTATTGAACGTATTAGTCACTTTTGAAAATCGCAGGTTTGAAATATGAATTTAAATAGCAACTCCCTCACCATGGTTTATTTTTCATAGGCTTACTCACAACAACGAAAATTATTAAGAAATTAAAATGGTTATTTAATTATCAGCATTTTATGAGGAAGATTCTTTCTTATATCATGACAAGTCATTTGACTTTGCACTGCACACCGATGATGCCGTTAATTACCCGCTGGAATTTCTGAACTACTTTGAGCAACCTGGAATGTCTTCTCATATCTTGAAGTTAAAGAAAGGATCACCAATAATGCTTCTGCGGAATCTGGAACCATCAAAACTATGCAATGGAACACGGCTCTGTGTCAAAAATAGTTTACCAAATGTCATCGAAGCCACGGTATTAAAGGAAAAGGTAAAAGGTGAGAACGTATGCATACCTCGCATAGCATTGATACCGAGTCCAGTTCCCAGTTAGACTGGCATTTGCCATGACCATCAGCAATGCTCAAGGATAAATCCTTAAGTTTGCAGGCGTGAATTTAGAAAGTTATTGCTTCTCTTATGGCCAGTTGTATGTGGCATGCTCAAGAGTAGGAATTTCACAAAATTTGTATGTTTTAGCTCCGGGAGGAAAATCAAAAAATGTGATTTACAAGCAAGCATTTCGGTGAAACCTAACATATTAGATTAATGTCATAACATTTGCAATGTTGCCTAGCGTTTAAGAGCAGCTATGACTTATGTGATGCAATGATTTTTTTCTTATATAATGCAATGAATTTACTTCTTTCACAGTGAAAAAACAATGCATAAGATTCACGGCCCTATATGTTCCGGTGTAATATTTATCAGAGTTTTGAATCGTAAATCCCGAGCAACGTCGGGTAATCGCTGCTAATAAAATATATAAAAAGCATTTCAGCAGAATATGTTAGGTAGTTTTTTAAATAAAAATTAAAATAATAATTATATGAACATATTATATGAACAGGTCACGTGAGCCACTTCAAAATTAAATATGGCATCCATCTTTCATCCCTAGTGTAAAAATCATAATTTGTAAAGTTCTTTAAAATTTATATTTAGTGTTGCATTCGGCCTAAAACAGCTTTATTTTTGTTTATTTTATGTGCATCTATATTCTGTGCCAACGCAATTACAATATTTTTTAGATTAAATGATCATCAAACTTTGATTATTTCTTCAACGAAGCCTAATTTTAATGGATGCAGAATGTAAACAAGTGATTGTAAGATGAGTTATAAAAATTGTTGAAATTTTTTGATGCAAAATTATTTAGCTCTGGAGTCTGGAATAAAAGTATATGAATAAAATATTCACTACTTTCACATAGAGATCCAGACGGTTTATATTTCCATGACGTTATTTGAATAAAGTTCATTTTTTTATGAAGTTTTCAAATATAATAAATTATTGTAGTACTGGGATAATTTGAAATATATTAGTTTTGATTATATCGCATTTAAGGATGTTTATATAAAATTGCATTTCAGTTGGAAAGTGTTTCATAATCAATTCTTTATGCATGGTTGATCTTTCTTGTTTGTGCTTAAATAAGTTTCTAAAGTTTTCCTTAAATATATATCAATGTACAAATTCATCTGATTTAAGTGAATAAAGATTATATATATATATATGTATATATATATATATATATATATATATATATATATATATATATATATATATATATGGCTATTCTATTGGTCTAGATTATATTAATTCGAATTGTATGGCTGTCCTGACGAGAATGCAATTTCGAACTAACCGCTGTTTTTGTGTAGTTTCAGTTGATTGTGTTCCATGTCTTGATCTTCAATCTTGAAGTATTTATTATTGTCTTTTCTCATTTTTGCCGTGTTTGTTTTTTTATTATATATATATTTATATATATATATACCTTTTTAATTATCAATTTTGTATACTCATCTTCCCCTCAGCCCCTTTCTATTATAGTGATAAGTTACCTTCTATTTTTATCCTTAGTCTTGGTCTATAGTTACTTATTTGTAACAAATACGCTAGAGATGGATTTTTTTGTACTTACCGTAGTTTATGCATAGTTTTCGATTAAAAATTTCAATTATATATATATATATATATATATATCAACAAACTCAACAAGCACTCTATAAACAGACAGCCTCGAGACACAACATAGCAGATTACAGGTTACATAGCCATTTGACAAGTTAACCACTCCCCCCCCCCTCCAGAACTCAAACGGAAAGCAGTAATTAATGCGCCCAATTTAATGAACTTCGATTTCAATTTCGTACGCCGCATTGAACGCAAAGGTTCAGAAAGAAAGCAATAATTTGGCAATGCGAGCATTAAGGGGATGGGTTAATTAAAGTTTGACTTCGAAGCTCACTCACCGGGAAAGACGCACTGGTATTAAGAATTAACAGCATGCTTGATGCGTTATCATACATCTTGCCTGTTTTTTCTGAAAGTTTTACATGCGATATGATTTTGAATATTAATGTTTCTTTTATTGCAACGTTTGGAAGTTTTGAGGCACTTAATGCTTTCGATTTTGTTCCTTCCTGGTGGAAAATTTTTAATTTGCGAAATGTATTTTCTGCTGTATAGTGTACGCTTGAATGATTATTAGATAAATCAATACTTCTTCAAAATTAAATGTATATATAAATAGGTTTGTGTAAGAGTATTCAACAGTTGAAGATGCAGCACACACGGACTGGTTTAGTTCTTTTTGCTCAGTTTTCATCGCGGGAATAGCACATTCTTTCAATGGTAGCAAAACATGCAATTAGCTACACTTTTGTGAACATATATGGAAACTAATAGATTTTGTTTTCTGCTGCGTTAGAATAATGATTTTGTTGGTATCCATACAGGTCGGCATGGCGATACATTGCAGATTTCCTCATTGCCAGTGCAATTATAGGTAATTCCTTGCCGCAGTGTGTTAAAAAACTGCGAAGCTGTACTTGCCAGAATCTGTAATGATAGTGCAATCCTACTTATGGGAAATACTACTTTAAGAGGGTTCTGTGAGCATGTTTTAAAATGATCGTTAAAATTACAGCTTTTAAATACACTAACTACAAAAACCAGCATTTAACTCCATCTATCAAAATATGTTTAGCCCTCTCAGGTCAAATTTATTTTCCCCAAGCGCCTACCCAGGTACTATTTAATTTTGAGGGAATCAGGTAAAACACACATATCAACAAAAAATCTGATGTGAGCAGCACATGACTTTCCCTGCAAACTTATATGCGCATTCTCTTTATTTTAATTAAATTTAATTCACTATTAATTCAATTTTCGTTCTCATTTGGTAACCGGACTCATTTTCAAAGGTGGCGTAGAGAAAAAACGAAAATATCTCGAGAACGGCTAGTCCAAGTGCAATGAGGATTGGTCTTATTCTTTTTTTTTTGTTAAAAATTACGTATAAAACAAGCATTTAATGGATATATTTCAGCATACGTAGTTTTTTATTTTAGATTTTGTCGATTTTTGCGGGCCATTTTACTCGGGGGCTTCTGGGGGGCCATTTTACAAGGCAGGTTATTTTTTTTCGAATCGTACCAAAATATAATAAGCACCAGGGTGACCCACAAGCGACTTATCTACCAGATTTTGTAAAATTCGGTCATTTAGGTTTTCGGTTAGAGTGGATACAAGCTTTTGCGGGCCATTTCGCAAAAAAAGGCGGGTTCTTTTATCCCGAATCGTACCCAAAACAAATCAGCACCAGATTCGCCCACAAGTGACTTACTTACCAAATTTTATGAAATTCGGTCTATTAGTTTTTTAGTTAGAGTGGATACAAAATCTGCACAGACAGACAGACACACAGACACACAGACACACACACACATACGTCACGCTAAAAATAGTTTTTTCGTATTCTAGAGGTCTCAAAACGTGTAGATCTGTCGAAAACTCGAGTTGCGATTTTCGGCATGATTCCAGTACTTTCCCTATACATTACCATGTATTGCAGGGAAAGTGAAAATTAACAATTACTTTTATTTTTTATTATCATTTTTTCACACTTTATCATATTCCAAATCTCCAGTTTCATTATCACTTTCAGAATCCACTGCATCGCTCATTCCGTTGTGTAACATGTTCCTATTTGTAGAAGCCATTTTGCCAAAGATGTATAAGTATAAATATTTGCACTGATTACTGATTATGTATAAGTTGAATATTTGCACACTTATAGTATCCCAGCCACTCAAACAGCTGCGATAAGCCCTAGGGCCAGTCGAGTGGTCTGGGTTTTCGATACGTATACCCTAACAGCATTTTTTTTCACAGTGGCGTAAGATTTACGTCACACTGTAACTTTGGGACGTCACAGGACGTCGCAGTCCATCTCGGCAATGTCATATTGAGGTCACAGCGAAGTCATTTTGAGGTCACAGCGAAGTTATTTTGGTCATTTTCATGGTCGTTTGTGACGTCGCATATTAACTTGTTTGTGACGTCACATTGTAATTGCCATTGTAATGTAGTCACATTGTTACGTGTTAATTAAATTGTGGAAACGTTACATAATATAGTCACAATAAAGTTACAAAGTTACTAATACGTAACGTCGCATAGAAGTCACAAATATGATGTCACATTGTGGCCCAGGTGTCACGTGACTACAACGTCACTGTCACATATGATGTTGTTGAGACCCAGACCGTCCGACCTACCAGAAAGGTGTAAGGTAACTGTTTGGACGGCCGGGAAGTGCCACCCAATTTAGACCGGAACCCAGTGGGGGAGGCATCCACATTGACCGTACCCTCCTTCCCCTACCACCAACCTCTCGGAAGGACTTACGGACCCACATGTTTAACGTGATCGTACTCCGCATGAACACAGCGGCAGTTCTGGCAGCGGCGAGAATCGCGCGCTAACCACTGGGCTGCCGCGCCCGAAAAGAGCCAACAACACGCGGTGTTCCCAGGTGGTCACCCACCCAAGTACTAACCGCGCCCGATGCTGCCTGACTTCGGTGATCTAACGAGAACCGGTGTTTTCAGCACGGTACGGTCGTTGGCCTACTGTCACATATGTGACGATTTTTGCTGTAAGGATAGTATCGACTACGGGACAGAACGTCCGAACTGGAGTTCCGTTTCTCCACCCTCCCAGCCCCACCTGGGAATATCGTTTTTTAACCTTTTTCTTACGGGTGGGATAGCGTCAATCCCAAACGAAGAACCTATAAAAAAGACAGGTGTTTGACATACCCTATCCCAAACAGTTCGATCCCCCTTTGCAGGCATTGGCGTCCTTAGCAAAAAATTAAGGTCTTTTTACTCTCATGTAGCTTCAGTTGGTGACTTAGAAGGTTAACCCTTTACACACTTATAGCATCACTTCCCGGCCGTCCAAACAGTTACCTTACACCTTTCTGGTAGGTCGGACGGTCTGGGTCTCAACAACAACACTTATAGCATCGACTAGGGGATAGAACCTAGGGCAGCCGAATTTTCGATTTCTTATCAGAGCAGATAAAAGAGGGAGTAGATCATAAATTATTTACAAATCTTCCAGATGTCCTCCTGCATCGATAGTATAGAGGACTTACTGTATCGTCAGAACATATCGAATTCGGATTTTCGATTTCTTCACTGGAGGAGGGGCGAATAACGTGGTAATTTGACAAAGTATTTTCAGACTTTTCAGAAGTATCCCCTCTATTGAACTAGTTGACTAAAACTTGGTAGATAGAATATAACTAAGCACATTTTTTATTATGACGACTAATTTCAACGCCAAGCGCAATACATAACAAAACTAAACTTACTAGTTTAAATTGCAACTTAATTGAACATGTGTGTTAAATTCAATGTCTTTGAGAAGCTTAAATACTAGTCAAACATATTTATGACAGGCTGAGACAGCAGATGACGGCAGTATTATGGCGGTAGATGAGAAGGCGGATTTTCTAGCAAAAAAGGGAACTGGTATCCTTCAAAGGACTTGCAGAGACTTGCCACTCCATTCTTCTAAATTAGAGATTGAAAGAATATTCAAACACTCGTTTCGTAGTGTGGCTTCTCACTCTTCTAGAGACAAACATTGGAGTGTGCTTTGCGGATCTTATTGTGTTCCCAATTCACCTCGTGCTGCAGCAGTGGCACTGTTTAGACTTTTGACCGAACATGACTGTCTTGGTGTCTATTTGTATCGTTTTAATTTAACTACTTCGCCTGACTGCGTTTTGTGTACCTCTGGACAAACGATAACTGCTGCTCATCTGGGCGAGTGTTTCGCACTAAATAATTTGGACTGTATTGTCGAAAAGTATTGGAGAGCTCGTGGCCTAATGACCTAGTGGTCAATGGATTGGCATTTGTTAAATAAAAATACATATTTATGATAATTCAACAATGTTATATATAGTTCCTTAAATATACATACTGACACATGGAAATTTGAAGTAAGTCGAATATATTTACAAAATACGGTTACATCAAAAATATTTCTGTACACTTACTGACAGCCTCTATGACATCCGCCAGCAGGACCCCATCACAGACATCTACCTGCAGGTCCTGAATATTTCGCTTGTATCGGCCCCTATCCAGATAATGATTGGCCCAATCTGTGTAGATCTGAAATTAAAAAGGAAAACAGTTGGTGGTTAAAAAAACATTAAAGTAACTTTTAAATGGCACGGTATAGTGCATTGTACAACAAAAATGTACACTCGGAGCCAACAACACGCGGTGTTCCCAGGTGGTCACCCGCGCGGTTAGTACTTGGGTGGGTGACCACCTGGGAACACCGCGTGTTGTTGGCTCTTTTCGGGCGCGGCAGCCCAGTGGTTAGCGCGCGATTCTCGCCGCTGCCTGAACTGCCGCCGTGTTCATGCGGAGTACGATCACGTTAAACATGTGGGTCCGTAAGTCCTTCCGAGAGGTTGGTGGTAGGGGAAGGAGGGTACGGTCCCTGTGGATGCCTCCCCCGCTGGGTTCCGGTCCAAATTGGGTGGCAATTCCCGGCCGTCCAAACAGTTACCTTACACCTTTCTGGTAGGTCGGACGGTCTGGGTCTCAACAACAACAACATAGATATATGCATTTAGTTCAAATTAGTCAATACAAATTATCTTGAGATTTCTGCATTAAAAATGTAAATAGAAACCGATGAATACCGGTACAGAATAACCATAATGTATTTCGGCGGGGATTGAACATGTAGTGTTAGCAGACGGACAGTAAAATTAGTGTGAAGATTCGAAACAA
This sequence comes from Amaurobius ferox, assembly GCA_951213105.1. Taxonomy (NCBI): domain Eukaryota; kingdom Metazoa; phylum Arthropoda; class Arachnida; order Araneae; family Amaurobiidae; genus Amaurobius; species Amaurobius ferox. The sequence goes on from OX578138.1 coordinate 79,458,926, forward strand.
GTCAAATGTTAATAATACAGATGTTAAATGAGCATGTCCCTACACTGTAATATATTTGTAAGCATGCTACTGAAAGTTTTAAGGGTATCGGCAGTTCGCAAAGGGAATATATAATATACAGGGTGTCCTAAAAACATTGACCTCGGCTTTTATTCCTTAAATATTGATCTTAGACATATATAATAAATTACAAAGTTACGTAAACAAAGGTACAGAATTTCATGAAATCGATAAAAATTTTTCAGGGGATTAAATTTGAAGAAATACAAAAATTTAAATTTTTATACTGCCCCCGTACAGAAACATTTCCAATGAGTAAAATATGTCCCATACACTAATAAGGTGATTTACAAAATTTCAGCATTTGATCATAAAAAGTCCCAGAGATATGTTTAAACAAAGTTGGTGGGGGATTAATCACAAATTAAATTGTAAATGGTTACAGCAAGAGTGCAAATGACGCAACGCAGAAATGCATCATAGGCAAATAATATCTGCCTCTTATTTTTAATGGATCTTTGGCATGGATGGAAAACATTTTGAAAAGCTTTGTGATCTTTGTGTAAAGTTATTATTTTTACACACTGTAGCTACTTTTGTAAAAATAAATAGCAAACTTATTATTTATTTATGCAATCATTGTTTTCTTTCGTAATTTGTGTATGACCACTGAAACGCGATCTGCCGATATAATTTTTCCCCTCTGAGAATCCATGTCGACGCAAAGTGGTTAAAGTCAGCATTTTTGTCTTTTCATATCTGGGACTTTCTATGATAAAATGCTGACATTTTGTACATCACCTTATTGGTGTATGGGGCACATTTTACTCATTGGAAATGTTTTTGCACGGGGGCCGTATAAAAATTTAAATTTTTCATTTCTTAAAATTTAACTCCCTTGAAAATTTTAATCTATTTCATGAAATGCTGTACCTTTTTTACGCAACTCTTGTAATTTATTATATATGTCTAAGATCAATATTTAAGGAATAAAAGCCGGGATCACTGTTTTGGGGACATCCTCTATATATATATTTATGAATAAACAAATAAATCTTCGACACACGATAATTAGCTGAATATCTTAGAAATGAAGCTGGATTTTTCATAAACGCCAGTAATTGGGGCTTTTCTTATCAGTTTTGCTGAATTTATCAACAAAGTAGCTGAAAAGATGAGCACATGTTATAAAATGTTTTATAGTATATATGCTGGATTGTAAAAGGTTAATAAATACAGTTTATGGAACAGCAACTATGAATCATAAATATAGAACACATTTGGTTTACTGAATATTGAAAATAGATCGTTAAATCACTAAGTTAGAGGGATGTGTCACTTTCGTGGTCTGCTTAAGGGTTAGACGTCAGCGTAAGACTTTTGAAATGTAAACAGAACAGTTTTAAAATTTAAATAATTAACGAAACCATTAGTTGCCATTAGAGAAATCGATTCTGATCTCCGGTAAAATGGTGATTGTAGTAATTTTATAGATTATTGAAAATATTTGCTTTTGCAACAAGTTTCATTTGTAAGTTCGAGGTTAGATAAAAGGGAAATAAACAGTATACTATGGTGTGCAAAAATTGCGCAATTTCGTGACACATATTTAGCAGCAAAAATGAAATAGGAAATAACTTGATAAATAAGTTATTTTGAATGTTGTAAAGAAAGAAAAATTGGAGCACCAATTTAACATTAGGATTTCTAACTTTTCACCATTCTTAGTTCGTCAACAACTTTAGTGAAATATATAAATTATACGAGTCCGTGCTATTTCGACCAGTGAAATCAAAACTATAATAATTAACTGGATTTTCAACTCGATTAATTTGAACTTATAGTAACTCGAACTTATAAATAACTAATATATAACACTTTAAACGATATGTAATATATAAAACTATTAACATATTTTTAAATTTAAAATATAAACTAATATTATCAGTTTTTAATTAATGAAACATTATTTCTGTTTAAATTTTTTATCACATAAACAATTTAAAGGCCCTTTAAAATGGGGGCGCCCAGGTATTATAGAGCATGTCATTTGCACTCTGCTACGATATCATTGTAAAAGGTATGTTACTTGTATTCTTCTACTGTACAATTTTTAAGGGTATGTTACTTCCAGCCTGCAGCAGACAGTTAGCACCGTTTGCAACAATATATTTATTCCTTCATTTTCCAGTATTACTTAGTGTGGATCCAAATAAATTAAGTTCGGAAATCCAAGGTTCGCTGTCAAATTTTGAATAACAATCAAGCGCAGAACATAGTGTACATGAAGGTGTTACATGTAATCGATGTTTTGTTATAAAATGGATCAAATATGTAACCATGTTATTAATTATTCATTCTCTGCTGTCCGATCTCTCAGCGGAAATTAACATAAATATTAGTATACAGTTGCGAATATGATATTTCGTTGCATTTTAAAACATCTCATTAAAAAACAGACAAACGTTAAAAAACAAACTATCTTCCTGAAAATTCATTTCTACAAATTAAGCATCGTTTTCCTGCTGTATCATTATTCATCCCTTTCCTACGATTCCTTTTGTTTGCGTTTCATAACAAACGGAGATCTAAAATGCAACGTTCTGTTCTTCGTCTAACGTTAAACGTACTCTCGCTGTCAAAACATGAATAATGAACAAGCATAGAACATGGGTATTTCTTTAAGAAAAAAAAAATCTATGGCAGAATTAATGAGACGAATAAGAAAGCACCTCTCTGACGTAACATAAGAGCGTGCTTTGCAAAGATTAATGTTTCCGAGTATTTTGAGAAACACGCAATCTCTAGCGTTTAAAGACAGTTTTTGAACCGAATGGATTAGCGAATCAGGTGCTTTCGTCTGAAATGGTGTTCGTATAAATAAATGGCGATAAAGACAATATCGATTCTTTCTTGGACGAGAAAGAAGCCCGAGAAGAAATTGTTGCAAAATTCAATAGATATGTTATTTATCTTAATTTCCTTCTCATTGGGAAAGCTTAGCTGAAGAAATATTGTAACAAATGATTAGCCTTTGATATTGATATTCATCTTACAAGCAGTTGCACAATTCAAGGTAATATCGGTTTACTTACGTGTGATTGCTCCTTCAAATTGCCTGACGGTCTTTACTTAAAACAAGAAGGATCAACCGTGCATAAAGAAATAATTATGAAACACTCTCCAAATGAAATGCAATGTTATTTAAACATCTCTAAAATGCGATGTATTCAGCGGTGATATTTTTTGAATTAACACAGTACTACAGTAATTTATTATATTTGAAAACTTAAAACTTCGTCGAAAAAAATGAACTTTATTCAAATGACGTCATCGAAATGTAAATCGTCTGGCTCTCTATGTGAAAGCAATGAATATTTAATTCATATCACTTTTATTCCAGACTCCAGAGCTAAATAATTTTGCGTGAAAAAAATTCAGCAATTCTTATACAGCTCATCTTACAGTCACTTGTTTACATTCTGCATCCATTAAAATTCGGCTTCGTTGCAGTAGTAATCAAAGGTTTATGATCATTTAAACTCAAAAATATTGTAATTGCGTTGGCGCAGAATATAGATCCACAGAAAATACGTAAAAAATAAAACGGTTTTAGGACGGATGCAACACTAAATATAAATTTAAAAGAACTTTAAAAATCACGATTTTAACACTGGGAAAAATGGATGGATGCCATATTTTATTTTGAAGTGGGTCATGTGATCTCTTCATATAATATAGGTGTAATTGCTATTTTAATTTTTATTTACAAAACTGCCGAACATATTTTGCTAAAATTTTTTATATATATTTTATGCGATATTTTAAATATTTTCGATCCCATAGAATATTTTATATCCCCCATAGTGTTCAATATATTCCACACATTTAATGTGAATTCAGTCCAAAACTTATTGAGTGATATTATTAATTTACAGTCCCATATATATGTCCCACAGACCGTCTTAACAAATACTAAAATTTCCTTTTGATAAAGTCATTTTTACGGAAGTTGTCGCGCGTACAGACAAACAGGCAAACAGAATGAACAAAGTCATAATCGCTTTTCAACCAAGTTGGAAAGTGTTAAAAAATTCATCTTGTTTATGGCACTTCCTTATCTTGATGTTATCCATAGATGTACGTAAAATAAGACCAAATAATTTGCCTTATAAAAATTTTGTACTCGTCTGAATTCAGGGAATTGTCAGAAGAAAATAATATCGTCACTATTTGCTGCAGGTGAAGAGCCGATGCGTAAATTGAAGTGAAATTTCAAGATAAGTTTAGTGCAATGGGGGAGAATAATCATATCACGTGCTTGAAAAAGCATAAAAGTTAACCAAGTGCCAAAGATGGGCATGTGCATTTAGTAACAAAATACACAGGTTAATAGCCTTACTATCATTGACTAAAATATGAGAATGAAAATCTGGAAATGCTAATCTCTGATTTTGAATTAGAAGAATTTGAATTTTTAATTAGATTTTTAATCACATCTTCCGAATTTATCCTGATTTCCGAATGTAAAACGTTACTATCGAACGACTGAAATAAAATTAAAGTAAACTTTCTTTTTAACACTTTGCAACATAGTTGAAAAGTATTTATGACTTTGTTCATTCTGTCTGTCTGTCTATCTGTCCGTTAGCACGATAACTGTCGTAAAAATGACTTTATCAAAATGAAATTTTAATATGTTGTTTAGACGATCTGTGGAACCTATGGGAATATACATGAATAATATCACTCAATTGGTTTTGGATTGAACACGGGTTGAAAAAATGAAATACAGTGAACACTAGGGGACCTAAGTTTTCAAACATTTTTTAAGCGGATTTAAAATTCACAAATTACTTCAAAAGTTTTAGGAAATATTCAAATTATCATACAAAATTTATAAAAAAAATTTCAGAAAAATATATTCAGTAGTTTTTTAAATAAAAATTAAAATAGTAATTACACCCATTATATGAAGAGATCACGTAAACATTATATGAAGAAATCACGTGACCCACTTCAAAATAAAATATGGCATCCATCTTGTGTCAAAATCGTGATTTTTAAAGTTCTTTTTAATTTATATTTGGTGTTGTATTCCTCCTAAAACCACTTTATTTTTGCTTAATTTCTGTGCATCGCAATGTTCTGAAACAACGCATTTACAATATATTTGAATTTAAATGATCATCAGACTTTGATTATTTCTACAACGAAGCCTAATTTTCACTTATGGAGATTATAAACACATCAAGGTGTAAGATGAGTTATATAAGATTTCCTGAATTTCTTTAACGCAAAATTATTTAGCGCTGGAGTCTGCAATATAGTTGATATGAATGAAACAGTCATTGATTTTACATAGAGAACAGACGATTGTATAGCAGACTTTTTCGGTGATGTTTTTAAGCACAGAGTTAAATTACTTTTACCTCTATGGTTTTAAGTTCTTAAGTAAAATAAATTATTGTAGTATTGTGATGAATGAAAGGAATAGAATAAATGTTTATGAATGATATTTTTATTGCTTTTTCATCGAGAGTCGGGCGACTTATATTTCAATGACGTCATTTGAATGAAGTTCATTTTTTCTGATGAAGTTTTTAAATATAATAAACTAGCAGCGATTACCCGGCGTTGCTCGGGATTTACCATGCAAAACTATGATAAAAATTACACCGGAACATATAGGGCCAATTGTGATATATTACCGCTGAATGTATTGCATTTTAGAGATGTTTAAATAAAATTAAAGCTGAAAAGTGTTTAAACAATCAATGCTTTATGCATGATTGATTTTTCTTGTGATTTCTTAATACTTTCCGTTGTTGAGTAAGCCTGTGAGAAATAAACCATGGTGATAGTTTCCATTTAAATTCATATTTCAAACCAGCGATTTTCAAAAGTGTCTATACGTTCAATAAACTCCCACAAAACTCGGTGTTGAGTAAGCCTGTGAGAAAAAAACCATGGTGATAGTTTCCATTTAAATTTATATCTCAAACCTGCGATTTTCAAAAGTGTCTAATACGTTCAATAAACTCCAACAAAACTCAAAGATTTAATTGACTTTCACGTTTAAAACCAACAATGTCCAACCTTTTTCGTTGTGAATCATGGAGTTAAAGACTAGAAGTCCTAGGAAAAGTGTCGTTTTTCACTAATATCTCGAGAACCACTGGTCGTAAAAACTCGAAACATAGCCTATAGTTTTTGTGGGGCAATTTCAAGACTACCAAGATAATTTTCATGAAATTCGGTTCAGCCGTTCTCCAGTTATGGTGGATCATACATACACACTTTTCTTCTTTACATATATAGATTAATGTAGTATTGTGATAATTTTTAAAATATTACCGCTGAATGTATCGCATTTTAGAGATGTTTAAATAAAATTGCATTGTAGTTGGAAAGTGTTTCATAATCAATGCTTTATGTATGATTGATCTTTCTCGTTTTAAAAAATTTTGTATGCGATATAAATTATTAATTTAATAATCGAAAAAAATTATGACTAGCAACATTGATATATTTTGACGAAAATCGATTCAAAAGATTCGACTTATTTTTATAATTTCAGCTCTTTCCACCCGGCATTTTTCTCGTTATACTTAAATTTTCATCATTGTAATGATTTTAGGGGGCATCCATTAGATGCAAAGAAAAACGAACTAACTTGAAATATTACATTTTAAAGAGAATTTTCGAAACAGACCTTAAATTAATATAACTGACATTGCTGTTTATTCAGTTATGAGAATGTGTATAAAAAATGTAATATTGATGTACCTGAAAAAGCAACGTTTTTCTGAGACGTTTTTAAATGTTATCTTGGATCGAAGAAATTACAGAGGAAAAGGAGATGAAATTTTACGTAGTCATGTAAAAAGTCATTCGGAAACTATTTGCATCAAAATATATTCCTATTTATATGTTCCTATTTATATTATTTTCGATTATTAATTTCATAATTCATATTGCATAGGAGAATTAAATTGAACATGAAAAAAGAAAAAAATATATGTTGATTTGTTGTGAATGGTTTAATGCCAACGTATTCTAATGTAACCAGCTAGATAAAAAAATATTTTGGATGATATAAATGTCCGGCTATTATGTATTTCCAAATTATTTTATCGCGCTTCGCCACTGCTAGTGTGTGCAAGCGTGTCAGGAGCCATTTGCAAAGCAGACGCGAGTGACAGGCGCAAAACCTTGTACACGTATATTTATTCAGTTTGACATTTGTTTCTTAATTAATTATAATAATGATAAATTTTATTTTGCATGCAAACATAAATGTTCAAAATTTAATGTTTAAATTTTTAAAACACTGAATGCCATTTTAACTCCCGGCAAAATTATGAATTATCTGTTGTCCGATTAAAATGTTAATAATTAATAGATACTAGAACGAATTATGTGGCATTGCTAAGGTCGTAGATAAGTGCCCGCTACTCAAATAATGCATTTGCAGATACACTGCTCAATTTCCAAAAGCACGCTATTCTCAAAGTAAAAAAAAAGATTAAAGCGAAATCCTTTCTTTAGTGGAGGCTTTAAGCGCATGCGCTGTCGCATACAACAGACAGAAGAAACGAGAAATTTCGATACACGGGAAACGATAAAATGCGTTTGTTGCTTTTATATGTTCGCTACAAGAAAGCACTAAAAATTGATTTACGTATTAATTAAACAATTTGCTTTGTTCTAAGAATGCAAAGATATACACGCAAATTTTTACCAAACTATATACTAATTATGTTAATGTTACTCTTTTGGATGCGACGAAATAAGTATCAGATAACTTAAAGAATACAAATTTTGAAATATTTAAAAAAAAATAAATATGAAGAAATTGTCTTACGAATTCAGTTTGAACATCTTTGGAAATAAAATTCTTTGATTTTTCCTATAGTGGCCCAAATGGAAACTCTGTGACAATGTTTTCAGTCGCTAACAAACCAATTTGTGTGGAAATTATGAAAATCGTGCTGAAACATAAAATAACTAAAAAACTAATTCGAATTCAAAACAGAATGGGCCAGAGATGTATTTTCCTAGGTCCTGATCTACTGTGTACCAAATTTCGTGGCCGTACGACGCTTTTCCGATATATATATGGAGAGAGAGCTCACACACACACACACAGCCATCTTCTTTTATTATCTAAGACGATATATAACAACAGAAAGCATTGGTATTTAAAACTGTCCAATACAAATGACGTCATGTCAACATGGCTTATTCAAAAACTACAACATAACGATCTTGGTAAAATCTAAACAAAATATAAACCACTACAGATAAAAGAAAACTAAAACATAAACGAATCCATTAAAAATGCCGTGTTGTGAATTATGAAGCTAATTTTGTATTTTTTCAAAGTTACACACGAGACCAAAAGTGATTAATTTTCCGCCATGTTAATGCAACTTCCAAATGGCAAAAACGCAAAAAAAGCATCTACAAATAACAATCAATAAAAATATTTCACATTATTACATTTCCCGGGGAAACATCCTTAAAATCATTTATTTTCTGTGGAAAACCATTTCTGGATTTTATTTTTTTTTAACGACTGCATAAAAAAAATCCCCATGACAATTCATTAATAGGGAAAATAGGTAAACGTTTTAACTCATCGGAATCTGTCCAGTTTGAAGTTGAAATTTCAAATCAAGCCCGCCACCAGATTAGGAAAATAGTGCGATGCATACGTCAAAGTATTTGATAAATGGGCTCAAAGTTTTATGCCGAGCCCTGATTAATGGGACACATGATGGAACCCTGAGAGATTTGGTCTTGGGAAATTTATCAGTTCTTGCGGATGGCGGGAAAAAAATCCCCAAGATTTTTGCAGATAGAGGGGGGTAATTACTATTATACCCAATTCAAGCTAATTGCAAATGAAATATGGTTCTTTGCGAGAGAGCTTTTACAGCGCGATTCATTTGAAAGTTCTGTGAACTGCTCAAAGGCGCCATTTTGGTTCCAATCCCTACTAAGTCAGTATAGCTTTGTATAGCTTCATAAAGCACTGATGTGTGAATATGTATAAATATATAACAAATTGTAAATTTGGCACATGTTGTTTTTTAAAATATTCAAAATCAATGTATTTACGAAAATTCACTTTTTGGGGCGTAGCTTTTTTATACCCGACGCTTATGCAAATATGTTTGAAGTTCTTCTGGAAAACAGCTTGTCAAATCTTTATTATTTTTCAAAGTAATTTATTTATTTATTTATTTGTTCAATTTATGTGGCAACTGCAGATGAAATCCAGTTACAGTAATCATCACACAATGGAGGTAAAAATAAGGAGTTAAAACTTAATATTAAGAAAACGCCAACATCGTTTGAGACAATAATTTAGGTGGCGCTGCGATAAAATAAGTAGTCCTGCATCGTATGCATTTCTATGATAAAAGGACTAAAATATTTATTTAAACTGTCGATTTTGTAAAAAATAAATTATTCGCGCAATGCAAAGTAGAATTGAAGCAATAAAGAATATTCCTACGTATTAAAAATTATTTTACCTTTCAGTTTATTTTTATCTCCCTATATTCCGTACTCTATCGTACAACTGTGAAAATGTACTGGTTAATTATACTCATAATTAGGAAACCCTTAATTTAAAAATAATCAAAATTACGTATTCTAAAATACTACGCCTTTCTGTTGGGCCAACTGTACTAGCGACTAGGAGTTTTATCTCCTTCTTTCTAACTCCATGAACTACACAAACACACACACACAAAGCATAAAATACAAGAATACTAAATAGTATACGTGTCAAGTGTATTAAAGCATGCTTCTTTAAAATAGGGAGGAGTCAAATTAAAAACATCAATATCAGTACAATAGGTATTATGCAGATTAAAAAATGTATAGATAGAAAAGCTCTTAATGTAATTGCGTTTAACAGTAGTATTGTGAAATAATGTTTTCTTTCTAGTATTATTAACAGGTATATAGAATTCCAGGCTAGAAAGTAAAATAGGACAATCAATAGTATTATTTAAAACTATTTATTTAGTAAAATAAGAGGCAGAACCATTTTTCTTCTTTTTCAACCTTTTGTTTACGTGTGGGACAGCGTCAATCTCAAGCGAAGAACCTCTCAAAAAGACAGGTATTTAACATACCCTACACCAAGCAAAAGGTTAAGAGACGTATTTTTAAGTAATTAGAGCATTAATGAGAAGGACGAAATATAAAATCAGAGATAGGTGATCTTATAGAGGAATTATCACCAGAAAAGAACCAATTAATATCATAGTCCATTAATTTATAATCGGCAGCTCAAGGTCACGAAAATTCTTTCTCCACTTCCTAGGGTGGGATGAGAAGCACATAATCTTGAGCTGCCGATTTTAAAGTACAAAGTACTACAGCTATAAATCATAAGCCCTGTTGCATTCTCTATGCACCAAGGATGAATAATTGATTTGGACAAGAACACGAAGATATTCCCGCAATCGTTTCGTTGTCCCAAGTACAGTATGTAACGGATTTACTCATTGACTCATGTTTTCCTATTTATCGGCTACTAGATAACAATACCAATATTGAAGAAAGCAATATGGTGGTACGATACGGTATCTACGATTTTTAATGATTGTTCATTAACTCATTTTAACACTTTCTTTAACTTGTGTAGTTCCGTCCATTCCGTCTTACATATCGTAATTAATAAACGCATTGTTAATCTATTAAGCGTAAGATATTGTACTAAAGAGTGTCATTACTCAAACTACGGCCAATGTCACACTCAATGTATCCATTTTTACTTCAATTCAAAATTGAAAAAAATAAAATAAAAAAGATTTAAAGGTCTGTTTGTTCATGTTTCGCTACCAATTTCGAGTGAAGTTTTATTCAGTAAACTTGCTCCCCTAGTTATTCTAATTGACTTATTTATAAGTCCAAAAGAATCCATAAGTCCGAGAATACCTACTGAAAATAACTTCAAAAACTAATTCAAAACCAAGATTAAAATGCGGTTAAATCAAATAATCACCTCTTTTCTTGATTTTTATTCCATTGCTAATTAAAACAATACGAATGCAAAAAATTGTCACTTCGAATAAAGAGGAGAAGATTTTTTCTAGTCGTAAATAAACTTCTGTTTAATTCTTTGTTCTATAATGTATGATAGGTAAGGTTAGAAAGCACTTACTGGTGGAGAGCAAGTGACTTTAAGAAACAAGAGCTTCATGGTTCAGAAAGCTTGGTCACAAAACATTTTTTTTTTTTTTTTGCAATAAATCATAATATTATATTTAATAGAAAAACTTTTTTGAATAATTATCTGCTCGTTCCACGTGGCGATAAATTTGAAGGAAAACATACTTTTGGAAAATGTCGCCAAATTGGCGATGATTCAATATTTCGGAAAATTATAGTAGGATATTTCGGATAATAGGAGCGGAAGTACTGCAGGCAGGCTGATGCGGGGAGATTCTTTTGAATAAGTTTATGCAAAAATATCACCATGTGCAGAAATACCATGTCACCCGGTATCACAGTATATCTTAATATACAAAGTGTATCTTTATGTGGCAACTAATGAAAAGATAAAAAGAAACTTAAAAGTTAAAGTTAACATTTATTATTACTACTACGTTGTGTTCGCAATAACCCTCCAATTATTTAACTTTCGCGCGAGTTCTGTAAAAGAATTATTAATTTAATATAATACTAAATGGATCACACCATTTTAACTTTAACAATAACACATTTATTAAAAACATAAAATATTTATTAAATTCAATTGAATAACTACTATGCTTACTAATTATTTAGGAAGATAGCATGTGAGACCAGTAATATTATGCCTAAAGTATCTTGATAACCTGTGAATATTTGAGGAACACATACCTTCAAATCTGTCTTGTACTTTGTCACCACCAGGTACTACGCCGATCATATTACTTGAATTTAACTCGAAGTATTTATTCACCACTCGTAATTCGATGATAATATTGTACTGCTGGCCCGACACACGCACTTGAGTCATTCTCGTAGTCGACACATCTTTCTAAGTTTCGTGTTCCTTAATTTCGAGCTGCTAATCCCCTGTCAAGTCAAGTTATCGTATTCTGTCCATCTATCATAATGTCACACACGTGCATTTCCTTCTCTGAGAGCAAGTCATCTCTATGTCATAATGTCGCACAAGTGTCATTGTTCTCAAGTCACCGGTAGTGGCCATTTTTCCCTCGGGAGTGTCACTCCCCCTTTGCTTTCATTTGCAGCATCCAGTGTGACGCAAAAAGCACTTTTTCCATTGGTTACTCATTTAACCAATGGACCTATTCCACATCCTCGTAAGGGCCCGTTCGGTCCCCCTCTGCCTTGACGCTCCTAAATTTATGGTTTGCTGTAAACCTCGATGCCACTCAGACTGGAAGTATTGTCCGAAGTTTCGGATTAATAAATAACTGGCATAAACTTGTCTCACCAAAACACATGTGAGATCTATTTCTGGTCTCACACTTAATATCTAGTATCAAAAATTTTTCAAGAGTATAGAAATAAACTGAATGAAACCCCCAAAAACTTAAAAACAATATGAAGGGAAGTCAGTTTTCAGTTTCCAATATCCCATTTTGGAAAACCCGAGTTAATTGCGTATGATGTACGCCCATTCGCGTGAGAAGTGTTGTAGCTATTTTGTGACGACATTGTTAAAAAAAGTACTCCAAAAGAACAATAAAGCAAAATATGACATAACCTGTCTGACAAACAGTTTTCTATTCTAATGTTCATGGAAATTTCAATTGTAATGCACGAGGCGCAATACTTCTGGAGAGAAATTGGGAAGTGTTACGGGTAATGCAAATCCGTACGAATATCAAAATGTTAAAAAGACTAGAGATATTTTGTGATTATGAACAGGTAAAGTTGGGACTGAGTGCTACGTGTCATAATTTTAAGTCAGATTTACTGGTAGCATAAATTTTGCTATTTCATCGTTTTAACAAGAAGTTTTCCTTGAAACATTTATTTTTCAGAATGTATGCATAAATATTAGATGCTGACTAATATAAATTCAGCATGGAATTCTTAAGGCATGAAAGAGGATTGCTAAGTATTTCTACTTATATTTCCAGTTCAAAATTTTTATTTTACTTGAAACATCTATTTCTAAAGATCGTCTATAGATGGAGCTTAGACAATAACTGATATGAACCTATCAATTAATTTGGGATGGGTTAGAGTGTTTCACTACGGATTTCCACTTCCTGTCCTGTTTCAACTTCTGGTTTAAAGATTTTCCTGCAAACAATTATTTCTCAGAATAGGCTATAGATGAAGCTTAGCTAATGACTAATATGGATTCAGCCTCGAATTTCAAAAATGTAGGTGAGCTCACTAAGGATTTCCACTTTCGGTCCTGAAGATCATACTTGCGGTTTTTCCGAAAATTCCTATAATTGAACGAAATAATTATAAAAAACTAAATAAAAATACTTAATATTTCCTTCAAAACTGAAGTGGGCATACCATTTGCTGCCATATGAAGGTTCTTTTATAAATTTCTTGTTAAAACTATGTAGAGAATCTTGATGCCCCAACCGGGAATTCAACCGCCGATTTTAGTACTGGCTAGTGGATGCTATACCGTTGAGCTACTGGGACTGAACTGCAAGATTTTTTGTCAAAATAAACTTTGCATTCTTATCCCCAGCTAATTCCACTAATACCAAATTGACGTGAAATTTGACAATCTTACTAATCACAACCTGCTATTTTTACCTCACCTCCCGATACTACTGTATTTACCCAGGGCAGTATCCACGTGGTTGCTGGTTTCCCGATTTGAAATCGGCGCCCAATCTGTCAGAGTCCACTGAGTCCATGCTAATCGTACACTAGGGTCACTTTCAGACACCCAACATCAATGGTTGAAAAAAACCTCTGCACCGTACAGTCGAACCTGATTTAAACGGAATTCAGGGGACCGGAAGAACTTTTTTGTCTTGAAAAAGTTCTTAACGGAAAATTCTTGAAATTCTGAAATGCTTTCAGAAAATCGTGATATAATTTAATAGAAAGTTCTGTGAAAAATGGTTCTCATGAAAATAAATGACTAAAATAGTTGGATGATTTTTTTTCATTCTCTGTTCGTTACAACAGGTGCTTTTTTTATTAACAAAATATTTAAAATTGGCCGTCCGTTTCCGCGTTATGCAGGTTCCGTTTCACACAGGGAAAGATAACCCGAATTTCCTATATTTTTGGACGGAGCTAAAAATATTTTGCACTTATTACAGTTTTCCGTTCCCTACAGATTCCGTTTCAAACAGGTTCGACTATATAATATCGCAATACATAAAGATAACATTTAAAAATCCCAAGTACACAATCAGCTAAAGAGTATGAATTTGTTAAAGAGAACGGAGTTTCGTGATAGGCAATATTTTTAGAGATATATTAGTTTATGCTTATAACGAGCTCGAATACAGGAAAGTATCAGTTATTAAGACATTTATTTCATCCCCTTGGATCTGTAATATTCATTTAGCATGGCTGGTCTTCATAGATCAGGAACGAAAATAATTTTTTTTGCATACAAACGATACTCTACAGATGCAATTTTTTCAAATATGCTGCTGAAAGCGTGCAATTGCAGCGGTATTTTATGCAATCCATATAACTGGCTGACAACTAAACATTGCAGTGATTCACAATTAAACATCACGCTGACTGACAATTAAACATTCACAGTCGCAGAATCCACTGATGAGGATCTTTGCCAAATCTTAGAATCACGCGCCAAGCTTCCATGGACTAATTTCTTGTCCTTCAGCATGAAACAACTGTATTGGCAACAAGGAAACTTTATAGGGTACGCAATTTAATATATATATATATATATATAACTGGCTGACAACTAAACATTGCAACTAAACATTGCATATATATATATATATATATATATATATATATATATATATATATATATATATATATATATATATATATATATATATATGTATATATATATATATATATATATATATACATATATATATATATATATATATATATATACATATATATATATATATATATATGTATATATATATATATATATATATATATATATATATATATATATATATATATGTATATATATATATATATATATATATATATATATATATATATAAATATATATATATAAATATATATATATATATAAATATATATATATATATATATATATATATATATATATATATATATATATATATATAAATATATATATATAAATATATATATATATATAAATATATATATATATATATATATATATGTATATATATATGTATATATATATATACATATATATATATATATATATATATATATAAATATATATATATAAATATATATATATATATAAATATATATATATATATAAATATATATATATATATATATATATGTATATATATATATATATATGTATATATATATATATATATGTATGTATATATATATATATGTATATATGTATATATATATATATATATATATATATATATATATATATATATATATATGTATGTATATATATATATATGTATATATGTATATATATATATATATATATATATATATATATATATATATGTATGTATATATATATATATGTATATATGTATATATATATATATATATGTATATATATATATGTATATGTATATATGTATATATATATATATATGTATATATATATATATATATATATATATATATATATATATATATATATATATATATATATATATATATATATGTATATATATATATATATATATATATATATATATATATATATATTATAACTAGCGTTTATTCGCAAGCACAACGTAAACAGAAGCAATATATTGACAAACAGTACTTACACGCTCCACTAATTTTACAAAATAACTAATATATTATTCACAAAATATTAACGAAAGTCATTTCACAAAACAGCAGCTACTATTCTCAAAACGTTAAAAAAATCCCAGTCTAATGTAGTTCGTATCAAATCAACTGCTCCCCCACTAAGTGATGACTCCTTTTTATAGGCTCTTTCTGTAGAAACTTTTGGAATTATCTAATATCTCGTAAACGATTGGTTATTTCGCGGTTTTTCTCAAATATTCAGAAAGTCGCCTAATGCAGCCAAATCGACGATGATTTACCAAATCTGGCAATCCTTCTTCAGAATCGGAATTCTGGCAACCTTATGTTCACGTCGTGGGAAATGGTGCCCGTACTGGTGCATTCTGGAGAAAACACTGCCATGCTGCCGTCTGGTCAGGGAAAGAGACGAAATACTCCAGTAAAAATGGAATATTACATGTTAGCAACAATATTGATCAACGAAGTCGGTCATACCATGTAAGCCCCTTCAAATTTCAAGGCGATTGAGCATACAAGGTTGTGCAAATTGGGGGGACATATCATATTTTCTTGCTGACAAAGCATATGATATATATTTTTACACTTTTCACATAAACACTTTTTAACATAGTTGAAAAGAGTTTATGACTGTGTTCATTCATTCTGTCTGTCTGTCCGTTAGCACGATAACTGCCGTAAAATAACTTTATCAAAATAAAATTTTAATAAGTTGTTCAGACGGTCTGTGGAACCTATGGGTATATAAATGAATAATATCGCCCAATTAGTCTTGGATTGAACCTGGGTTGAAAAAATGAAATACATTGAACCGTATGAGACCTAATTTTTCAAACATTTTTTAAGCGAATTTAAAATTCATATTTTGCTTCGAAAGTTTTATCAAATATTCAAATTATCCCATAAAATATATAAAGAAAAATTCAGCAAAATATATTCAGTAGCTTTTAAAATAAAAATTAAAATAATAATTACACCCTTTATATGGAGAGATCACGTGACCCACTTCAAATTAAAATATGGCATCCATCTTGTTTCAAAATCGTGATTTTTAAAGTTCTTTTTAATTCATATTTATTATTGCATCCGTCCTAAAACCTCCTTATTTTTGTTTAAATTTCGTGCATCTACATATTGAAACAACGCAATTACAATATAGTTCAGTCCGGCCATCCAAACAGTTACCTTATACCTTTCTGGTAGGTCGGACGGTCTGGGTCTCAACAATATAGTTGAGTTTAAATGATCATCCAAATTTTATTATTTCTACAACGAAGCCTACTTTTCACTTATGCAAATGTAAATACCAAAAGATGTAGAATGAGTTGCATGAGACTTGTTGCATTTCTTTAACGCAAAATTATTTAACTCATGGAGTCTGCAATATAGCTGATATTAATGAAACATTCATTGTTTTTACGCAGAGAAGCAAGCGATTATTTTTTCGATGAAGTTTTAAGCATAGAGTTGAATTACTTGTACCTCCATGGTTTTAAGTTTTAAAATAAAATAAATTATGATAGTATTATGATGTGTGATAGGAATAGAAAACAGTTTATGAATGAAATGCTGCATTTATAGAGAGAACCAGACGATATAAATTTCGATGACTTCATTTGAATAAAGTTAATTTGTTTCGATGACGTTGTAGTATTGTGATAATTTAAAAAATATTACCGAGGAATGTATCGCATTTTAGAGATGTTTAAACCAGACAACTTATATTCCAATGCCGTCATTTGAATGAAGTTCATTTTTTTCGATGAAGTTTTAAGTTTTTATAATAAATTAATGTAGTATTGTGATAATTTTAAAAATATTACCGAGGAATGTATTGCATTTTAATGATGTTTATATAAAATTGCATTGAAGTTGGAAAGTATTTCATAATCAATGTTTTATGCATGATTGACCTGTCTTCTTTTCTTTCTACTAAAGCAGTTATTGATTATTTCGCGCCGAAGAGTACTTGAAACGAGCGAAATTAGTCCACGGTTGTTGGTAGATATACTGGGAATGCGACAACACAGCATCATTACAACCGAACTGCTATGAAATCGTGGAGACATCAATAAAGAACAATTAAGCCATAACTTTAAGCGGTCCTCAAAAATAATATATGCATCCGCCAACTTGGCGATATTTCACTAGAATTCAATACTAAATGTACCGCCGGAATTCAATACCAAATGTACCTCTAAAATTCAATACCAAAAGTACTAGTGTAATTGTGTAAAAGTAAAAGTAGTAATTGTGTTTCTATTAAACGTTCGTTTTGTTACATTTGGTTGTTCATTAACCACTTTTCGTCTAACGCTCCGAAAATGTGGGAATTAAATTATCAAGAATTCAGGTGAAACAAATTATATGAGATGCAAATGCAAATTATATTCGATGTAAAATATTCTATGCGTTAAGAAACCTGGACGGAATAGACAAGGTGCAGCGAAAATTAATGCGTTGGTATTTTAATTGCATTTTCTTATCACGTCTTTGAAGTTCCTCACCGATAATACCATTCAAACAGCAGAACTTCCAAAATTCGCAAACTTCGAAACATAAAAATTCAGGAGGAATACATTCTCGCATCGAGGTATTCCTTAATTATGGGGAACATATTCGATTTCACATTTAGAACAAAATTTGCAAATTTTATTCTTGACTTGGACTACCCCCGGCCAGAACCCGATTAAGCCAAAGACGGGCCCACAGTTGATTTACATAGGGACATGAGGGGGAAACGCCCCGTGTCCCCACATTAGAGGGGGCCCTCAAATTAAGCAATTGCATAACCGAAAAGTTAATGACTGCTTTCAGAATATATATACATATATATATATATATATATATATATATATATATATATTATTTTCTTATTATCTTATTTTAGCCGTACTTCTTCATTCTCTTGAAATTATATTTTCATCTTTTTATCTTGAAGCTTTAACTGTTGAATATCTCTTTTTATTGCTTTTACGCAGTACAGTTTTTAGTACTCTCTTTGGCAACAGCAAATCCCATCTTTTCATTTCTGCATATGGCAACATTGGTCTAGCCATATTTTGCTTGTCATGGTTGCACAAATGAAGTGTATTTTAAGGTATTTATGTTTCCTTTATTGTTCCAATCTATATGCTTGTCGTCCATATAACACAAGTTTATAGATAAAATCTATCTTGTGTTTCAGAAACAAGCATTTTTGTGTTCATTTCGAAGGGATATATGGACTTGAAGAGAATTTTTTCGAAATGAACTTATCTTAAGCCTAAAGCTCTTCCATGTGCAAGCTTTTTTGTTTGATTTTTTTGTTTTCCTATTTTCATTCCTCATTTTTGAAATTTGTTGATTGTCTTTGTCTTTATGACCTGCATTACGCTTTATTATTTCCTCTTTATGTCTTAATTTCTTTTATTTCTTTGTATTTTGCAGAAAATTTTGGAATAGTGTATTATGAGTTACTACATACATTCTAACATTGGATTTACTAATTTATATATATATATATATATATATATATATATATATATATATATATATACATATAGGGTTTCCAGCGCTATCGGTGCCCATTGGCTATTTCCTCAACCATTAGACACAGAGATATACTTCCAATTGCAAAAATGCTTTAAATTTTAAAATCTATTATCTCAGAAACAGTTTAAATCAATAAATGCATTTCTGAACGAAATACGAAATATAAATTTTTATACAGTTCCCCGATCCTACCAATTATATTTAGGAAAATCATCCTCGTACAATTTTGTGAAAAATAAAAAAAGAATCATCCTTTTACGACTAAAATTGACCGATTTATAGCTGTTTAAAGTTGGAGCACTTTTTGTGCTGAGAAATGGTCAGTACGGTCCCTGATTGGTAGGTTGCCTGAAACGGGATGTTTTTATGCGTGGAAAAGCGACTTAAGTCATAAATTTTAATGCTTCATAACCCGGTGAATTTTGGTCGTAAAAGAAAGATTTTTTTTTTATTTTGCATGAAATTGTATGAGGATGATTTTACTAAATATAATTGGTAGGACCGGGGGGAGGAAGGCTTTATAAAAATTTATATATCATATTTCTTACAGAAATGTATGTATTGATTTAAATTGTTTCTAAGATAATAGATTTTAAAATTTAAAACATTTGTGCAATTGGAAGCATATCTCTGTGACTAATGGTTGAGGAAATAGCCATTGGGCCTCTATATATATATATACATATATACACCATTGGAATATGTTTGCCCAGTGAAAAGAATCATTTTGGAAATATATATGCTCGAAATAATTCAAGATAATTCAAGATCTAGAGTATGATGGCTTCTTGGCTATGGCAGGAAATTGTCAATAACTTAAATTTCAGTAAAATATGTAAACGCTTCAATTTCATACCTTGTTTTAGAATGAAATTATGTTTTTGAAAATAATATTTTTGTTCAGAGATGGAGGGAGCCTCCAGAGGCGTGTCTGCCCCAACCCCTAGTTAGGCTAAGTCAGGCCCTGGTGTTATTTCGGGGCTCCATTCACCCTGAGCACAAAAAAAAAAATCATGGTATACTGAATTACTGACTTTGGGGGTCAGGGGCCGCAGCGTCGTACGACGTTTTGTATATGTAAACTTCCATACTTTTTACTTTAAAGTAATATTAAGAATTAAAAGAATATGTAAAATTGAAAAATATTGGCATATTTTTTGGTAAGCAAAATGCTTACATTCTGAAATTTTGGAAGAAAAATCGTTTTCAATGAATTATATTCGTAATTTTTGCTTTATATCATGATTTACTTCATGAATATTAGTTTTTCTTAAAATGTTAAAATTATTTCTGCTTAACATTTGTTACATACAAATTTTTGAGGGCCGTAAAATTTTGGGGCCCAGAGACGTACGTGGTCCCGGAGGTCCTTCTCCCGGCCCAGGTCCTCCAGTATTTTGAGTAGTAATTAGATAGTTAGAGATGTTTCGAATCCGATTAAGTGAAAATAGTTCTTAGCATTTCACCAAAAATAGTCTTTGAATGTTAATCTATGCAATGCGTGGGATTAATATCAATTGCAATTAAAATAACCATACCGAATTTTAACCGATTTGCTTGATTAATTCGAAAGATATTGTACTTCACAGGGGAGGTACAATTTTAAATGCACCTAGAATGGTTAGTGTTAACTTCACAAAAATGAAGTATAATAACTTTCCATTTAAATAATTTACAAATGATGATCTTATTTACTAATAGTGAGTATATTTATTTTTATGGTTTTCTCTATTTTAGATGTTAAAAAAATATGCTACACCTCGAGAACTGCGCAATAAGCGTTTTATACAGTATGTCATTCAATGTTAAATAAAATGTATTCGCCTTTATAGCATTTCTTAACATAACTATTTCATAACAATTATGCGATTTCAGATTTTTTTTTTAATTGAGAACCTTTTTTTAGTTCGTTCACTCCGAAAACCAATAGATCTTCGGCGTTCATCTATTAAAATAATCATAGACAATTTCAGTTGATTTGTTCGACAGATACCGCGGCCACAAATACATCGTCAAACCCACAGACATAACAGCAAAACGGGTCGACTCATATTCAAAGGTACTCAAAATATATAAATCCATTAACGCTCCCTCCCCTCCCCCCTCCCGAAAAATAAAACGCTCTATTTTTGATTCCATCACAATACTCTCCATTAACACATACTGTACTGCATAGGCAGTAAAATTTGAGTAAACAAATATTTATTGCACCACATTTAGAAGCAAAAACGATTTCAGTAGATCAATTTTTCATTCAGATGTAGCCGGAAATCTCCCGGGAAATTTTAACATTAGAAGCACGAAATTTCTGTTGCAATATGTTTAAATTGTTTCTATCGCACGAAACCCCTCCCCACCCCCTTTCCGAAAATGAAAACGTTCCATTTCTGACTTCAATACTCGCCATTAACACATACTGTATTGTATAGGAAGTAAAATTTGAGTAAATAAATATCTATCGCACCACATTTAGAAGCAAAAACGATTTCAGTTGATCAATTTTTCATTTAGATATAGCAGGAAATCTCCCGGGAGACTTTAACATTAGAAGTACGAAATTTTTGTTGCGATATGTTTAAAATATTTCTATCGCACGTCCCCCCCCCCCGCCCCATAAGTGATCCAAACGATAAAATCTTTGCCCACTGAAAGAATCGACCCCGAGACAGAATCTAACGTGGCCCGATTTTCGACCCCCCTCAACTGCGAGGAACAGGAGTCAATCGAAAAGGCTTTCCAGGCAATACAGAAGCCTCCCCGATGACTTAGAAGGCTGGAACTTTACATAATTATAGCATTGACCACGGGATAGAACCTAGATGAGTCGATTTTCGATTTCCTCCCTTACACCGGACAAAAGAAGGGCGAGGGTCGAAAAGTCTTTCTAGAGATTCTGAAAGCACTCCATCCTCCCGATGGCCTTGTCAGGAATCTTGATGCTCTAATTGAAACACGGATCTCCGTACTGGTCTGCCGATGCTCCACTGCTGAGCTACTGCGGCGGAAATGCTCCTTATCGTCGAAGTGGCCATACGTATATTCACCCTGAAATATTAGATTGGCGTGTAACTGATAGGAGTCAGCTTGCGTTGTTCAATATCCCAGTGTCACATTGAATCCATTTTAGTCGTAGGAGGGTCACTATGAGACCGCCGACATCTTTGCACTAAACGGCAGGATGGATTTGTTTGGGCACCATTGTAAAGAACCATGATGCCTCAACCGGGAATTAAGCCACGGATTTTCGTCCTGGCCAGCCGACGCCCTATCGTTGAGCTACTGTGTCGAAATTGCAAGTTCTTATCTTCGAATTGGGCTCTGCAACCTAGAGGACTAAAACGAAGGAGATGAAATCGGCCATGGGATAGAATGCATCTCAGCCAATTTTCGATTTGTTTCTTATGGCAAAATGGAGGAAGGGGGAGGTCGAAAAATATTTTTAGACACACAAGAAGACCCCAATTGGCCTGGAAGACTAAAACGTTGCGCACTTATAGTATAAACCATGGGATAGAAAGTAACTGAGTCAATTTTTGATTAGGATGGTTATTTTCGAGAGTCATACCAAAACAAAAAAGTCTGATGTGGGCAGCACATGACTTTCCCTGCAGACTTATATTCACGTTCTATTTATCTAAATTAAATTAAATTCACTTTTAATTCAATTTTCGTTCTCATTTGAAAACTGGACTTATTTTCAAAAATGGTGTAGGAAAAATACGAAAAACTAAAATATCTCGAGAACAGCTAGTCCTAGTGTAATGGGGTTGGTCTTATTCTTTTCTTCGCTAAAAATTACGTATTAAACAAGCATTTAATGACTATATTTGAGCATACGTCGTTCTTAAGTTTAGATTTTGATGATTTTTGCGGGCCATTTCGCAAAAAAAGGCGGGTTCTTTTAACCCGAGTCATACCCAAAACTAATCAGCACCAGATTCGTGCACTAGTGAGTTACCTACCAAATTTTGTGAAATTCGGTCAATTAGTTTTTTAGTTAAGAGTGGATACAAAATCTGCACAAACAGACAGACAGACACACAGACAGACAGTTACACAGATACACACACAGACGTCACGCTAAAAATAGTTTTTTCGTATTCTAGAGGTTTCGAAACGTGTAGATCCGTCGAAAACTCGAGTTGCGATTTTCGACATGATTCCAATACTTTCCCTATACATTACCATGTATTGCAGGGAAAGTAATAAAACTTTTCTAACCAGTTTTATCTTAATGTTTTTACATTAGTTTCCATGTCTTGAAGAGTCTTCAATACCAGTCTATACAAAGAAAATAAAAATGTGTGTGTATCGTGCGTGAGTATGCGTGCATGTGTGTGCATGCGTGAGTGCATGTGTGTGCATGCGTGAGTGCATGTGTGTGTCATCACGGGAGAACGGCTGTAGTGAATATTGGTCCATTAAAATTTACTCCATGTTTCGAGTTCCTAAGACTATTGGTTATCGAGGTATTAGTAAAAAGCAGAGATCCCATAGAAATATCACTATGCAGACGAAAATGTTTCCGCAAATTTGTTTGAATAAAATTATATTATGTTGCACAGCAACGCAATGAAATCAAATATGCTGATACCGCAAACGGTTTTTGTTATTATTTTTTTCCGATTTTAATAACAAAGAAATGGATATAAAAATAAACTTTATAAATGAACACTATTGTAATTTTGTCTGAATTATATAAATTACAGCCTTCAGGTTTAAAAGATCACGGGAATTATTGATATTTGCAATTTCTTAAGTTATGTGCTTTATTTTGGGAAATATTATTCAAACTCATAGATTGTGTTTATCCAATAATTGAAACAGAATAGAAGTGGTAACATGGTATATATTCTTACGAGGGGGAGGGGGTCATTTTCAGTGAGTGTTGAGAGAAAAATAATCCACCATATGGTTTGGTTGCGTGTTGTTGCATGCTGTGGCTCACTCGTAATATAACGTACAAGAAAAGACTACAGGTTTAAAATTCAACCATTTAATAAACAAGAAACTTTAACAGAACAAGAAAGTATATATGCTTTGCATTGCTTGGCTCAAGAATGCCATAGCGTAACTCATCTAATTAGCAGCATGCGTACTAGGGTTGAGTTTACAAATTTGCGAGACCAACGAGATTAGTCACTGAAATCACGAGACCAACGAGACCAACGAGATTAGTCACACGACTATTACAGTATCTTAAATACCTTGCCACAGACATGTGCATTACAGTACTGACGGGTCAAGCAGAAACTGTGTAGTGCTGCAGCAACAGTGGCACCACATTCTGATACTATTACAGCGCTTTCATTTTGGTATATATTGATCCAATTTTTCATTTTGTGTATAAATTTGTTCACAAACGGGACCAGGGAGTTTAATTCTCCAGATCTGTCTGTAACGATGATTTTCTATAGTGAGAACAGATATTTTTATACCTCATTTTAGGATAATTAATTTAAATATTTCAGTAAATTGTTTTGAGTAACAATGCCATTCAGAAAATACTACAGTTACTACAGAAATTTGCACATATTTGAAATCACGAGCAACGTCAGGTATATCTGCCATTATGAATATAAAAAATTGTAAGTTGGTCTTCTATGTGTCTGTTTAATATTTCAGCACGGGAGAACTTCTTTCACTTTTGAATTATTATAAAATTTTAAAGAGAGACTCCAAATATTAAAAGTTCACCGAAAATTGTGAATTTTAAGTTTCTTTATATTTTATATTTCGCACGAAGAACTAATATACCGCTAGTATTAATATAAAACTCCAAGTTTGATGTAATTTGAAATGGTTATCCATACTATTACAGCATTTTCATTTTAGCATATATTGATCCAATTTTGCATTTTTTGTAAATTTGTTCACAAACGGTACCAGAGAGAGTTTAATTCCTCAGATGTGCCTGTAACGATGATTTTCTATAGTGAGAACAGATGTTCTTATATTTCATTTTAGGATAATTAATTTATATATTCCAGTGAATTGTTTTGAATAACAATGCCATTCAGAAAATACTACAGTTACTACAGAAATTTGCACATATTTTAAATCACGAGCAACGTCAGGTATATCTGCCATTATGAATATAAAAAATTGTAAGTTGGTCTTCTATGTGTCTGTTTAATATTTTCAGCACGGGAGAACTTCTTTCACTTTTGAATTATTATAAAATTTTAAAGAAAGACTCAAAATATTAAAAGTTCACCGACAATTGTGAATTTTAAGTTTCTTTATATTTTATATTTCGCACGAAGAACTGATATACCCCTAGTATTAATATAAAATTCCAAATTTAATGTAATTTGAAATGGTTATCCATTTATTTATTTTACTCGATAACATTTAAATTAACATATAAAGAAGAAAATAGTAAAGAAAGTCATGTGCTGCCTACATCACATTTTTTACTTTTTAGGTTGGAAATCAAACAATCTTTAACACCTAAAGATTATTAAATGCAAATTTTACTGCATACAACGTGGGACGGAATATAACTCTTGCATATAAACGACGATACATGCATATCTGTTAATATCTGGGATTAATCAATATTGTAACCGCAATAACACATAAATATGTCAACACTCATATCTATGCTTGCAATTCAGTAAGGGTTAAATTAGGAGTTCTGGACAGTTCACAATGTCGCATATATAATTCACTGGGAATGTTATGTCCATTTAATCAACTATAACCCGTTATAGAAACAAACAAGATCGTTTAGCGTTAAAATTCGACTTTGTTATAGGAATAATAAAAATTTAGTCATCATTTAAAATAAAAAAAATATTGTAATTGTGTTGGCACAGCAATTAGATACACAGATAATACTAAAAAATAAATTGGCTTTATGACGGATACAACACTAAGTATAAATTTAAATGATCTTTAAACATCTACGGTAGGAGCAGCAATAATGGAAGCCATATTTTATTTTGTCATGCGTCACGTGATCTCTTCATTAGATGTAATTATTATTTCAATTCCTGTATAAAAAACTACCCAACATATCTTGGGGATTTTTTTTACACATTTTATATAATAGTTTGAATATTTTCTAAAATTTTCGAAGCAATTTGTGAATTTTAAACTTCGTTTAAAATTATTTAAATAATTAAGTCCCACAAAGTTCAATGTATGTAATTTTTTCAACCCTGGTTATGTCCGAAACTAATTGGTTGATATTATAAATTTTCATTCCCAAACATCCCGCAAACTGTATGTAATTTTAGTATGTCTGAACTACATACTAAAATTCTATTTAGATGAAATCAATTTTTATGGCAGTTATCGCACGACTTGACAGACAGATAGAATGACTCACAGATTAACATATACAGATATTTCACTTGACCTCAGCGCCCTCAACCGCCAACCAAAATATCAAGGTTGGCAGGCTTGGCGATGGTCTGTGACGGTTTTCGCCAAGACGTTCTGCTAATATAACCCTATTTGGCACTGAACGAAACACTTGGAACTTAGAATTTTGTTGCTTTGTTCCATCATCGCATGCACATCGCATGTTGTTTACACGTGGTAAACATACTTTCGCTGCTATTTTATGGATTACTAAAAGAAAAGGATTTACGTTTAAAAGGTATGTAATTTATTTTTATTTAAATAAAAAATTATATGTTATCTATCCCATATTTCATCCTATGCACGTGTTCATCATAAATTGGTGCAGTATTATCACTGCCGCCTGGATTAAATTTATTAGTTAAAAAACCTTTTCCGCATTTATATAAAATGTATAAAAATTGATATTTGGATAGCTTTTTCTAGAGAAAGTTGAATATAATATTGGATGTGTATATATATATATATATATATATATATATATATATATATATATATATATATATATATATATAATAACAGCATCCCAGAATAAATTAAGAACTAAGCAATTTAACTACCTACACGCTAGTATATTTTTTAGGCTGAAAATATTATATAATATTTTAGTCTTTTGGGTATGTTAGCTTGTAATTTTTGGTGTATAATGATTTACAGTGATGCAATGCGTCAATTTTTTTATTTAGTTTATGATTGCATGAATTAAATATATATCTGTATTTATTTATTTAAAGTTAAACATATTACAGATAAAAGTACTTTTAAATGCTGATCATGTTTATAGTTTAAAAAATTATAAAAGTACAGTTCCGTATATTTTTTTTTTGGCCGCATTAACATAAAATCGCCAATTGAGCGATAGTCGCCAAATCTAGCAGTCGAGGATGGTTGGCTCATCGAACGCTAGTGTCTATGCGAAATCCTATGTTAACGATGTTGCCATAGGTTCCTATGGGAGTGAACCTTCTGAATATAATATTCTGTAGAATAACCAAGTCATAAACATATTTTAGTAGATGTTGAAGTGAACAGCAAATTAAAAAATAATATTTTATGTAATTATTTCTGGTATATACTTTCATAATGGTATACAGTGTAAATATGTTAAGAAAGCAAGGTTGACTGGTTTAAACCCCATTGGTTTAAACCATGGACTTTTGGTTTAAAGAATTTTTAGGATGAATAAACTAGCTTTTCGGGTAAAAGAAAGCGGGTTTTTCCCAACCCTGAGGAAAAGTGTTCCATTAAAGCATAGTGTGATTAACTGCGCGTAAGTCATTATTTAATCTTGTTCGAGTTGTTAATTCATGGAATAAAGAAAGATAAAAAAATATGTAAACGTAACCATATAAAATTTTATAATATTATATACCCTGATAAGGATATAATATTATACACCCTGATAAGGATATGATATTATACACTCTGATTCATATTCCTTCCTATATTCCTAAATGCAGTATTTTGAAATTTTATTACACAAAGAATACTTATTTCAAATTATAAGCAATTTGCCGTTTTAAAACACTTCCCCGATATTTATTTGGCGACATGGCGCATTGCTAATCCTCGCCAGCTCACAAAACTTGAATAAATTGCTGAACTATTTCGAGAACGCTATAGCTTTAAACAATACGTATGAAACAAGCCTTTAATCAATACATTTTAGGAACTTGGTACTTTTCAATCAGATAAATTCGATTACAATATCGATGTGCATCAATTGAATGGTAATAGCTATATTTTTAAATGTACACTGCTCACAACTGAAATCGCAATGCCACAAAA
This sequence comes from Amaurobius ferox, assembly GCA_951213105.1. Classification (NCBI taxonomy): domain Eukaryota; kingdom Metazoa; phylum Arthropoda; class Arachnida; order Araneae; family Amaurobiidae; genus Amaurobius; species Amaurobius ferox. The sequence continues at coordinate 79,487,552 of OX578138.1, forward strand.
TTGTAGGTGTAGCTTTATGTAAATCAGGAAATGGAAACAGCAAGGCGAGATATGCAAATGATCGCAGTTTCGTTACGCATAGTGACGCAACACCTTGCCGAGCTGCATAAAAGAGTCAGGTCAAGGAGAAGCGATATCGCAGCTAAATTGTAGCGTCATTGGTTTCAGGTTGTAAAAATCATCACAGTATGCCAAGAGTACGTCGATGTACCGCATACGTTCAGTTGTCGTCAACGGAACGTCAACAAATCATTGCTTTACGTGAGAGTGGATTAAGCCTTCGAAGGATCACTGAACTATTGGGTCGTGGTGTGAGCACAATTCAACAGTGTGTGTGTGTTACGGCTCGTGAGAGACAACGAAATGACACGAAGATCAGGTAGTGGAGCTTCCAGGTGTACCACACCACGTAAAGATAGTATGCTTCTGAGAAGCATTCCGCGGGAGACGTTTACCACAGCAACCGTGTTTTACCACAGCAACGACATTTATCCCACACTACAGGTAACGTAGTTTCGACGCAAACAATTCGAAATCATTTGCATGGCGCAGGATTCCGAGGTAGACGACCTTTTCGACACCTATTGTTTCAACGTTTTCACAGGTTACGTCACCCCCAGTGGTGTTAAATAAGACGCAATTGGTCGACAGAATGACGAAACATTCTGTTCACGGATGAATCACGATTCTGTTTTGGCATGCCAGATGGCCGTACTCGACTATGGCGGCGCTTTCGACAACGCCACCAGGAAGCTTTTCCTATCAGTCTACTATGGTTTGGGTGGTATAACATTTGGTGGACGAACACCTTTGGTCCATGGTTTTGGTAGTATCACGGCACAACGATACGTCTCTAACATTGGGAGACCTGTGGTACAGCCCTATCTGTCAACCAGGCCTGGACTGCTTTTTCAGCAGGATAATGCCAGGCCCTATACTGCATGGGTAACTATGAATAGTCTACAAAGGTTTTGATATCCTGCCTTGGCCAGCATATCCTCCGGATTTGTCGCCAATTGAGCATATCTGGGACATCATGGGTCGCCGATTAAGAGAATTCCCAATTCCAGCAAACCATGTTCAGTTACAAGCCCAATTGCATACTGTGTGGAATGCTATCCTTCAGCACACCATTGACCATCTCATTGACGGGATGCCTCGTCGTATTCAATTCTGCATAGTCGCTCGCGGTTGGCCTATTCCATATTTCCATATTGATCTAATAACAATAAAATTAAATGCTTTTATTTTCCAGGTATCATTTTTTGATCATTTGCACATCTCCATGTTACATTTATATTCCGTAAAGTTTAGTTGTGAGCAGTATATATATATATATATATATATATATATATATATATATCAGAGAGAGAGAGTGAGTGAATGGATAAAATGAGTAATAAAAAATTGTAAATGTTTTTAAGAATTTCATTTTAATTCAAACTTCTAAAAAGATTTTGTTCAGTTTGCTTTTTTTCGATAAGTCAATGTGTTTAAAATGCTAAAACTTCCAATAAATCTTTTTTGGATGACTTGATTATGTTACTCTGTATTCTGTATAAGGTCTACCTATAGAATTAGGGAAGGATTTGATAATGTAATGAAAAACAAAATTTAAAATGTAAATGTAAAAGAACTTGTTTTTTCTGATCGATTCTTAAAATAAATCAATTTATAGATCCTTAAAATCAGGTTATCGGCCCTTAAATCGATCCTTAAAATAAATCAGGACCACTCTTACAAACGTAATAAAACAATAAATGTAATAAACGTAATAAAACAAAGATAAATGAAAGTACTCAAATGAAAAAAAAAAGCATTCAAGGCGTAGCGAGTCCCCATAAGCATATTTAAAATGTTTGATTATTTCAAATACAGCAGATTTTTGAAGGCCATTACAAAAAAAAAAAAAAAAAAAAAAAAAAAAAAAAAAAAAAAAAAAGTAGTAGCCAGTTCTATTTTTTTCAAAAATGATGTACCAAAATCTAATCAACACCAGATAAATAAGTGACAGAACTAACCAATTTTCATGACATTTAGTTCGTTATTTTTGGTGGTACAGTTACAGGGTCTTTCAGAAAGGACTCCCTAACTTTGAAATGACATAACTGCGAAACAGTGATAGACAGAAAGATGAAACAAGTGGTATGTTGGATAGACAGATCTGGAATTTTAAATACACAGGTTTGCAAAATTTACAAGATTGGCTAACAGAGGTTACTGCAGTTTCAGTGCAATGTCCTTTAAATAGTGGGTGAGATTGTTTTTCGTAGACAGGGGTCAAATCACATTACCATGGATTTGATATGGCCACCGTGTATAGCAGTAACATGACGCAAGCGAAGGGCTAAGTTTGAAGCCACCTTCCCACCTTCTGCAATGTCTCTACTGAAATGGATGCACATGCCTCACAGATGAACTAACGTTTGAGGGTTCTTACTGTAAAAAGTGTCCTTCAAATAAGGCATGGATTGAGATCCGGGGAGTATGGAGACTGAGCGTTCTGTACCTCTGAGTATTTATTATTGTACTTCTGAGTTATTTAAAGCTCACTGTGCTTGCAGTGCCATCTGTTAGCCAATCTTGTAACTAGTTTTGCAAACAGGTGTATTTAAAATTCCAGACCTGTCTGTCCAACATACCACTTGTTTCATCTTTCTGGCTATCACTGTTTCGCAGTTATGTCATTTCAAAGTTAGGGAGTCCTTTCTGATAGACCCTATATATAGATGCATTGCATCAACACACACATAGATGTCGCTCTATAAGTAGTGTATTCATGTTCTAAATCCGACAAAAATTCAAGTAGCACTTTTCTATCTCATTCTAATACTTTCACTATACATTACCATGTATTGTACTGAAATTAATTCAACAGTAACTTTTATGTCATCCAACATAATTCATTCTCTTTCTCACACACAAATAACAATTTATGTATATCATTTCAGCAATATTCTGATTCAGAATGCATTTCTTGAATATAGCGCGTTATTCTAACTTGTTACATGCATACATAACCATTCATGTCACATCCATGATTTCTCACCAAACAACGAATCTAACATACGTAATTCAGGGAAACAAACGTTATGAGAGAATTGTCGTCCGTGGCTTCTGCATCCTGCTCTCAATGAGAGAATTTAATTAAAATAACAAAGGGCAGCACTTATTGGGATTTAATTGCATTACAGGGCTCCTTTCTGAACACGGTACGGCTTCTTTGACTTATTAAATACCTCGCTGAGCAGGAAATTTCTTGTTTTCATGGCGTATAATCCCAAACAGCACAATACTGAGGCTCCTAAATATGCAGGCTGACGCAACCGCCATTTTGACTCCAACTGATAAGATCAGTTATCGCCTGCCTGTGCTATTTCAATGGCGCGGGCATGTTACATGGCTGATATTTAATACACAATTCAATTGTAAAATAGGTGCTTATAACGGACACTTTTTGGTTTGATAGTATTGTGCTGTTTGGGATTATACGCTAAGACTTCTGAATATACAGGCTGACGCAACCGACATTTTGACTCAAACCGGTCAAATCAGTTATCGCCTGCCTGTGCTATTTCAATGGCGAGGGCATGTTACATGACTGATATTTGATACATAATTCAGCTGAAAATATGTGCTTCTGCTTTCAAAAAAATTTACCAATCATGCAAGAAAACAGTTTAGTTTAGAATGTTTTGATTTTCTCGAGATCCCAGAAAAGGACCAGGAAATAACCTTCTTTACGTCATATATAAATCCATCGCTTCAACTGGGAATCAAAATGGCCGCTGTTGTGCCAGCCTGTAAATTTAGGAGCTACACGATGTGCAAAGCGTGATATGTTTAGTATCGTGGAGATAGATCTCTAATTAATGATGAGCGTTACCGAATTATATGAATGGCGTTATATTTCTTCATCATTATAATAAATCTCGCCGAACTTGCGCTTATTCAGATTTTTCATAACCACTATGTCACGAAAAAATATGTCATTGAGTGATGATAGGATCGATTTCAAATTTTCGCGACTAGTATAGCTAGTAATAGCTAGTATAGCTAGTATAGCTAGTATAGCTAGTAAAAGAAAATGCTTGCATGTATGTGCGCAACGTAGCGAAAAATCCAACTGACGTGCAGCGTTTCTCCTTTCCACTTTTATACATTCATAATGGATATTAAATATAAATAAGTTTATTTCAAACGTATTATATGAATGGAAAATTTTAAATGAAAATGAAAATTTATGAAAATTATAAATAAATGCAGTTACTTATATTCAAATATCTCAAATAGGTCTCTAATCCTCTCTATCAAGGTAATTAAAGTGCTATTTTAACTTCAACATAACAATATAGTGATACAATACAAGAAATTGTTTTCTGTTTACCATTTAACGACAAATTTAGCAAAATATTGACACTTGGTGAGTTCCATAAAATGTTGTCAAATTGCGGGAAATTCAATCACTACTATAAAAGCGCAGCGTCAGCATGCCAGTTGTCAATTTCCCGATTGCAGCCCCCTAGAGCTGAAATAACTCAAGCATACTAATTTGACCAGGCTGAATATAAGTTTGAAAATCGTTTTTCAAATTAAACCCTGGAACTGGAGAAATAGCCTCTCAAAGTTAGGCCTTTTATTGTTATTTTTGTGAGAAAATGCTCTAAAAGTGATTTTGAGTCTTTTCACGAGCTGAAAAGACTCATGCCGATCAACTAACTTATACTGAATCCAATGCAAAAATACCATTTTTTTTTTAAAAATAATTCCCCCCTAAAGTGAGTTATTTTCCGTAGAAGCAAATAACTTTTTGCAAAATTCGACCGCGTCGAAGTGTATGGTCAGCGTGAGTTGTGTTCGCCGGTTCTTGTCGCCCATGCATGGTCGTGGTGTACTTCTTCCATAACAAGAAACTTTCTATTCAATCAAATGTACACAAACTTTCATAGCAAATTAAAAATAACTTCGATATATCGTTGAGAGCAAGTTACTTTTCTTAGAAGAATGAACTGTTTAGTGTGATTTCATTTTTACGTGTTTGAGATAATTTTTATGTCATGCGCCAAATTTGTTTTATTGTTTGTCGCAATTACAAATTTGAACAAAATGTGATTTCAGTTTTACAGGGCCCAAACAAGTTCAAGCAGGATGTAACACGAGAAGCGCGCGGGCTCTGCTAGTATTCAGGGAAATTAAGTGTAATTTTTTTAATAATCTTTATCACTTTGTATGAGATATTAGAAAAATGATATGGTGTGGAATCAGGTCCCTAATGATACCTCTGCCGAAATTAGAATACCAGAATTTGGCGATAATTACATGAACTTTCACGGCAATGACCTGTCAAATTTATTTCCTGTTCCAGTTTTACATAATTTGACAGAAAGTATTGCTTTCACGAAAATTTTCGAATTCGAAATTTTGGTGTCAATACATGTTTTAAGATTTCCTGAACACGTTTTGACTATTTTTGGAGTGATGTCAGGCTGCATATCTGGTCGATTTCTAGTGTACACAATAGCGGACACAAATATTAAGGGAATTTCACAAAACTTTAAATCCGGCTTTGTTATGGAAGCATCTAGAAATAGAACTTATTTTAAATTCGAGTGAAAACCTCGAAATTTTATATTTTTTAACACTGCAGCATAGGAAAAATTTGACATCATGCATAAAAGGGTTTATCTATGGCTCAAATGTTCACGAGACTTAATAGTTTCAATTATTGTTGCGAAAATTATCTGCTATATAATATTTTTTTTTTGTTAGTGACGTCAGTAGCTCCCTCGTTTCTGGGGGGTGCATTGTCAATCGAAAGTCTTTTCCAAGCCCTTTAAAGCAGCGTTTTCCAGATGGTGGGTTGTGAATCGGTACCGTGTCACGAAAGCAAAATGTCGGACCGCCTAAAAAAACTCTCGAAACTCTAAGTGTTTTGCTTTTGGGTTTTTAACACTTTCCAACTTAGTTGAGAAGTGTTTATGACTTTGTTAATTTTGTCTGTCCGTTTGCAGAATAACTGCCGTAAAAATGATTTTATCAAAATGAAATTTTAGTATGTTGTTGAGACGGTCTGTGGGACATATGGGAATGAATGTAAAAGAATAATATCACCTAATAAGTTTAGGATTTAACCCGGGTTGAATAAATGAAATGCATTGAACCCTATGCGACCTAATTTTTCAATCAAATTTTAAGCGAAGTTAAAATTAACAAATTGCTTCGAAATTTTTAGAAAATATCCTAATTATTCCATAAAATATATAAAAAGAATTTCAGCAAAATATATTAGGTAGTTTTTTAAATAAAAATTAAAATAATAATGACACCTATATTATATGAAGAGAGCACTTAACCCACTTCAAAATAAAATATGGCAGCATCTGTTTTCCCTGTGTAAAAATCGTGATTTTTAAATTTCTTTTAAATTTATGTTTAGTGTTGCATCCGTCCTAAAACCGCTTTATTTTTGCATATTTTCTGTGCATATTGTTCTCGTTCAACACAATTACAGTACGTTTTTAGTTTAAATGATCATCAAACTTTGATTATTTCTACAACGAAGCCTAATTTGAATGGATGCAGAATGTAAACATGTGATATGAATGGAATATTCATTGCTTTTACATAGAGAGCCAGACGATTTATATTTCGATGACGTCATTTGAATAAAGTTCATTTTCTTCGATGAAGTTTTAAGTTTTCGAATATAATAAATTACCGTAGTTCTGTGATAATTTAAAATATATCAGCGCTGGATGTATAGTATTCAAGAGATGTTTAAATAAAATTGCATTTCAATTGGAAAATGTTTCACGATCAATGCTTTATGCATAATTGATCTTTCTTGTCGTTTTTTTACCAAACTTTAAAATACGAGTAAATATTGTTGAATCTAGAATTTTTAATAGATAATTCAATCAATTAATCGGGACGAACTTCGTTTTTCGTCAGCATTGTTTCGCAATCTTGCACATTTTCGACAGAATACCACTGATGGATTTTAGGCTGCCTTGTCGCTAGGAGTACCCAGTTTTACCAGAGAAAGCAATAAAATTTCCAAAGTCTTTTGTCAGGACCTATAAAGGTGAAGGAAGTTTTTTAACACTGGTTTTCCTAAACAATAAATATAGAAACCAATTGACAGCCGAACCGGATCTAAGAATAAAGTTTTTTCTCTAAACCTGAAGTTTCTAGTTAACGAAAAACAGCATCACACTTCTCATAAAAAAATATTTGGCTTTACTTTGATTTCTTCGCATTTTTGAAAGAGTAAATACTTCTTTATTATAATAGTATATGAAAACTGTATGAACATTCAATTATGTTTTTCTTAACATACTAGGGGGTTCTGCCCCCTGCTCATTCCTCCCGCGAAATCCCCTTCGGGAGGCTCCGCCTCCTACTCGCTGAGCTCGCTTCATATCTATCTTTACTAAAAATTCTACTTTCAAAATATCTTTTCTATCCCTGCCTATTTTCCGCAGGAGGAAAAAGCAGGGATTTTTCTAAGCTCCGGGAATCCAAAAACAAAATTTCTTGATCATGAGCTCGTTTCATGAGCTACTTCAAGCCAAACTAAAGTTTAAATCAGTAAACGGTTTATTTCATTGTATTAACCTGTTATTTCTCTATAAATGTACAAAATTTTATATTTTTTGTATGCTATAGTTTTTACGGCACGAGACAGAAAAATCGCTAGACGTGCCGATTCACTTCAGAGTTCACTTCAGAAGTGCATAAAAACTAAAATATCTTAAAAACTACATAGAAATTTAAAAAAAGGGGGTTCCGTCCTGCAAAAATTCATCTATGTAGGTACCTGCCTGTAAAAATTCGTTGTCTTGCTATTGGTAGCCTATCCAGGACGCGAACTCGCATTTGAAATATTCTGTCTTTAATTTTGACATTAAATATTTCTTAAACTGCAATATATACGAAAAAAAAGGTTTATTTCAGCGTATTTACTGAAGTTTTTTCTACAAGTGTACTAAAATTTCATACTTTTATATGCAATAGTCATTGCGGTACGAAGCAAAGGATCTCGAGAAACGATAAATTTGTCAAACAACGACGGCGTCAACTACTTTTATTAATATAGAGAGATAGGCCTATATAAGCGATAAAAATTTTAGTGGGTCATGAAGGACAAGTATAAAAAATAACCTGGCCACGGAAAAAAGTTTGGGAAACGCTGCTTTAAAGTGAAGGGTAACAAACCATAATTGTAGTCATTTGAACTCAAGATATCGACATTTTAAAAATATATTGTAAAAAAAAGGGGGAGATTGGTCCATCCTACTTGGTCCATCCTTTGCACAAAGATTTTTTTCTTCTACTAACACACATACATACACAGACTGACGTCATTCCAAATAGATGGTAATGCGTTTAGAGGATCTTAAGTCTTGAAGAAAATGAATTTTCATTATTTATTTCTTAATGTAAAACTTTTGATAGAGCATGAATTTTAGTTGTTGATTTCATTTAATAAGTACACTGTAAAACATTTGTAAGCATGTCACTAAATGTTTCAGGGGAATTGGCTGTCCGTAATGAGGAATGAGATTCCTGATTGTTAGGATAATATATATATATATATATATATATTATATAATCATTCGAAAGATCACAATCTAAGAAAATTATGCATAAGCTGAGATGAGTATAGGCGCAGTTGCAGCTCTAAACAAACCCGCTGTATAAAATCATTATGTAAACAAAGAAAAGGTAAAACAATATCAATATGAATTAATTTAAGGTGTGCTTACGGGGTATTAGCAATGTCAAGGGGATTGTGACTCCTTATCCTGGTTGAAGCATGCTTTAAATCCCGGGAAACACTCCCAGAAACGACTAATTGCCCGAAGCAGCAACCATCCGTGTGTATACGGGAAAAGCAGAATCCAGTATGGAGTACAAAAGACCATAAAACTAAAATGAAAGTCACAAAGAAGCCTATTCCATATTAGATATCCCGTCTAGTGAAAATGCAATCCAGTAAAATGAGAAAATTAGTACGTATCTGGTATATATGTATCAAATGATTTCTATTTCAAAGATACATTAAAATGTTAACGGTTACCGTGAAACAATGGTTTCTGTTGAGTTGTAAGGCAATAAATCATTAAAATTTGCATATTCTTCGTTACCATATTTTTTAGTATAAGCAATGTAGTAATGTTCTAAGAAACGTAATTGATAGAATTGCATAAGCGTTTCTTTGATCAATTGACGTTCGCATTTGATCCGTTGTTTTTTAGTAGAGTTTAATCTTCTATATCTAATGAAATGATTGATGATCAAATTGCGCTTAATACCAATACTTAAATTACTGTGCCAACTAGTGATGTAGTTGATATCACAATTAAAGTTCCTGCGTTTATCAAATATTTTACAACACAGGTTGTCGTATTTGTCATTATATAATGATACAATATCCAGAAATTCTAGCCCTTCAAATTTATTTTTTTCAGTTTCCACTAGTTCCAAATTATGGAGATAGAATCCAAAGTCAAATTGAAAAGATTTATCCATATATCCAATCAAAACATCATCTATAAAACGGAAGAAAAGTGGCTCATTCAGTATATGTGTACCACTTTCATATTTGTATAAATATACTATATGTGTATAAATATATATATATTTATATATATATATATTATACGTATGTATAACCACAAAAATAACTCTTCGGCAAACGATAATTAGCTCAATATCTCAGAAATGAAGCTGGAATTTTTATGAACGCTTGTAATTGTAGCTTTTCTTATCAGTTTGCCGAATTTATCAAAAAATGAGCAACGGTTGCAGAATATTTTACACCGTGTACTCTTTTTAATCCGAATTAACTAATGCAGCATTGAATGAATTATAAATAAAAAATAATGAGTTGAAAATTTCACGTACTGTTTTACATAATTTATTTTCTCTTTGAATATGACTTTTAAACTGCCATAAACAATTCGCGATGTTCATTTTAGACTGAAGGCTGAAAAAATTTACATGTTCCCAAATATTCAATTTTCGAATTAAAAGACAATAAATACAAACGCATTCACTTAGATACTTCATTCACTGAATAAACATGGGTAATTTCCATCCTAATATTTAACTTCAGTTAATAATTAAGATGAAAATTACTTATATTTATTCAGTGCTCATTTTCTTTTAAATCAATATTTGTCTGTTGGAGACAGTTATGGCATTTTTTCATTTGCTTCTCGACAATTCTGGAACACAAATAAAAAAGTAGAAAATTTTCTGGAGCGTTCATTAAAATTTAAATCTGAAATAAAGTATTCTTTAATGTAAAAAAACTTATTTCTATCGAAGTTTCAACTATGAATAATATATCGTTTTTGTACGTTCAATTTCTTTTTAGGTTTTTAATATTTATGATGTTCAGGTATCCGACGTAGTGAAAAATATTCTAAACACTGCAATAAATTTTCATATAAATATGCTAGACTATGCGTATTTTATATCAAAGATTTAGAATTTATTGATTATATTCTTTTCTTTGAATAATTTATACATTCTTTTTACTTTCCTTATAATGTATAAGGAAAGTATTGTGACGGGATTTTCGACGGGAGAGCACGTTTCAAGCATCCCTGATCACGAATTAAACATTTGTGAGGTGATGTCTGTGTGTATGTGTGTGAAAGTACGTGTGTGTGTATGTCAGTGAGTCTGTGGAGACGATATCTCACGAACAAATGGAGCGATTCGAATGAAATTTGGTACAAAATTCACAATCCGTGAATACTGGAAGCCTATTATTTTTAAACGTTATCGAATGTTCCGTACCCTCCTAAATTTTCGAGTGAAATTTTGAAAAAATCATCAAAAAATCAAAAGCTTTAATAAAGTTACGCAAATAGATATTACTTATGTAATTTTTCCTTAGAAAACGATTGACATAAACTTTAGAACGCTAGCATGGACCGTTCTCGAGATATTGTACATTTTTAAAATAAATTTATCAAAAAATCTCATAAATTAAAAAAAAAATGAACGGTTGTGAAACATGTTCACTTTTCATATGTATTATCATGCGATAAATTCGGTGACATCATTCTCGTGGATGTAGCTTGTTCCATTCATGAGAAAAAATAGTTTGAGAAATACTTTTGCATTTGAACACCAAGAGTCGACGACCATTCAGTATCTTGGAAAGAATATAAGTATCTACTATTAGAAAAACCTATTTTTTTACTGTAAAAGTAGTAAATTCATTGCATTATATAAGGAAAGTCATGTGTTGCCCACATCAGATTTTTTACTATGTATTTGCCCCAGAAGTTCGTAACGTGTTTTCAGTCTTTTTTATAAATGCTCTTTTTTAATATCGATTATACGTAATACAGGATGGCAATAGTTAGAAGTTCACTTTTTAAATCCATTCGAAAAGAAAACCATTGGCAGTATAGAGCTTTCACTTTGTAATATAATAAAGGAGGACATGGGATTTTAGTATCTGTAATAAAAACAATTAGTTTTTGAAATCACCGACAGATGAAAAATGGCTCTTTACTGTGAGTATTGACTTTATAAATAATTTTATAATTAGATGAACCTCTGTTACATATAACAAATGTTCAAAATGATCTCCATCACTTTATGTAGTAACACGTTGAAAGCAGACTATTGCGTGGTCTACAGTTGTGGGTAGTATGTCAAGCAGAATGTCAACGAACACGTCGATTAATGGTATTTTTAAGCTATGGTAGATACCTCTCTAAAACAAATACTTTCACTCCCACTTCACGTGACGTCACACACCACGTGCTTGATAAACTTACACCGTTGCCATTCTGTGAAATTTTTTTTTAAAAGTCAAACAACTCAACTCGCATTAAAAACACTCTCGTAGAAGATTACAAAAACAACTCAACTCCACTATAAAAACAAACACTTTCACTTCACGTGACGTCACAAACCACGCCCTTTGATGACGCAATTGACCCCGCCCCTTCCATTGTTCCGGCCAAATCCCCCCCCCCCCTTACTACTAGATTTTTAAGCTATGGTATATGATGTTATCACAAATGTGTTCTATAAATTTATGATGAAATCGGTGTTTTTTCAATATTCCAAATATCGAAAATTTGCAAGGATTCAAGTCTGAAGATCGAGATGGGTATTTTACAGAAGACTGCAAAAACCCAGTAACTCTGTTGACTAAAAATATTTGGAGATTTAAACCTGTTCGGTCGCCATTGTCGAGATTTTGACTTTACCATTCTTAAGAAGTCCAATTCTGAAACGTGACGCAACTCCTGATTGTCTTCTGGAATTGTGAATTCCGGAATCAAAATAATCGATTTCGATTTCGTGAATAAGCGAATCTTAACTGCCAAGGCCAACACACACATACACACATAGAGAGTTTAAGAGGCCAAGGAACACATTTATTTTAACTAATAATATACAACTTTCTCTAACAGAATGAAACAAAAGTCGGTATTTCTTCTTACGACCCTTAAACCACATAAATAGACAAATAAACGCTTATATGTATGGTGGCAATATCCAAAGAGAGATCCTACTTCATCAAAAAAATCTGATGTGGGCAACACATGACTTTCCTTATATAATGCAATGAATACTTTTACAGTTAAGAAAATGTTATTCTTATAGTAGATACTTATATTCTTTCCAAGATATTGAATTTTCGACAATTAGTCGTCATTTTCATTGATTTAGCGTCATTTTTATTCATTTGGCGAGATGTTCGTTAATTTGGCAACATTTCAAAAAGTCGCAAATTCGGCGCCAAAATCTCGCCAAGCGTTATGGACGAAGAAATAAGTTATTCTTACAGCAGATAAATGACTATTGGCGTTCAAATACAAAAGTATTACTCAAAGTATCTTTTCTCAGGAATGGAACGAGCTAGATCCACGATAATGATGTCACCCAATTTATCACATGGTATCACATATGAAAAGTGAACATGTTTCTCAATAGGAAATATTTTTTTTTATTTTATATACCTTTTTGATAAATTTTTTGAAAAATGTATAATATCTCGAGAACGGTTCGTGTTAGCGTTCTAAAATTTATGCCAATCGTTTTCTAACGAAATATTACATAAGAAATGTCTATTTGTGTAACTTTATTAGCGGTTTTGATTTTTTGACGATTTTTTCAAAATTTCATTTGAAAATTTAGGGGGTTCTGAACATTCGATTACGTGTAAAAACAATAGGCTTCCAGTGTTTACGGATTGTGATTTTTGTACCAAATTTTGTTTGAATCGGTCCATACGTTCGTCAGTTATCGTCTCCACAGACTCACTGACACACACACACAGACATCACTTCAAAAATGCTTGATTCGTGATCAGGGATGCTTGAAACGTGCTCTCCCGTCGAAAACTCGAATTCGAATTTTCGACCCCGTCACAAAACTTTCCCTATACATTAGTATATAAGGAAAGTAATAACGCGCACTACCAAACGAAAAGAAAAGTTGAATAATACCTGGTTTCGGTCAAGAACCTTTTAGCCAATGTTTGCGTCCTCGATTACTTGATCGCTATCTTAGACCTCTTGGTCTAAGCATTCAGGATTCCTATTAACGATGGTAGCGTGATCCCGGCACGAGTGGGATACTTGTCATCAAAATATCCGATCTGATCGCTGATTTGCTGAGAAGTTGATTTCATCCCACTTTTAGAATTCCCAGACTGTCTGAACAGATAGTTATTGGTCAGTCAAACCAGAGCGCTAATAGGCTGTTAGTAAACTATAATGTAATATGATAATAACATAATAGTAACGTAAATTACAAATTAGATAAATGATAACTAAAGGGTTCGGGACCTCACAAATGATGTCGCAGTAAACGCTTAACACCTACTCCGATATGCGATCGGAGGACTGTTTGTCTATCTTATATCATTACCCAATGCAATTCGCGGATAGCGAATAGTATTGTATAAGAGAATGGTCATTCTGAGTTCTGCGTAAAGAGCCTTTTGATCACCTGGTGGTGAATTTATGAACTAATTATTTTTATTATAAAAACTTAAACCCCATGGATTGCTTTATTATATCATCAAGTTTGGAAGTCCTAAGTCCAATGCTTTTGTGTTTTTACAACTGCTTAAAATGTAACTTTACTTATGATCACCCTGTATATAAAATGGAAAATTCGAAAAGACACTTTTAATTATAGTATTTCTTGAATTACGAGACTGATTTTGATGAAACTATTTTCACGCATTGAGGAAGTGTCAAGAAATAGTCTTATACCTATTACAACTTTAATCTTCTACAACTTTGCCTACTTTATCCTACTACAACTTTACCTCCTTTTTATCCTACTACAACTTTGCCTATTTTTCCTACCACAACTTCCTATGGAACGTAGGGGATTAAGAACATGTTCCTCTCTGCTCATGATGCCTTCATTTACTTCAAAAATAGATCAAAATGTATAAATGTATATACATTTTCACTGGTTTAAACTTAATTGAAAGTCATAGTCAGGATAGGGGCTGTGTTACATCGTCATATTGTATTCCGGATGTATGCCTGAAAGAAACACTGTCGACAACCCCAGGTTATAGAAACTCGAAACTTGTTAACCACAGGTAAGAAGAGAATAACTATACCAAATTTGTAAAACATATCAGTCAAACTTTGTATTTGTATACGGAACAGGCAAACAGACTTTCAATTTTGTATATACAGATGTACAGAAAGGAAGGAAAACTCTAAAGTTCAGATGTTGCATCACATGATACGTTTATCACATTTTCTATGACTTTATACATATGATACCTAACATTGGAAGCACATTAAGCGCAATAGAACAAGATGTTTTTATCTAAACAACTTCAGGTGCAATTTTATCAAAATACCAAAGAAGACCTTCAAACTGAAGCTCGAACCGTTGTTTTGAAGAACAAAAGCACCACATCAAGGTGGATTTGTCTTGGATCTTTTCTAACTCGAAGATCACCCCCCTATTTCAAAACTCCCTTTTCAATACTTAAACCTCTTTAGAGGATTACGCATAATCTCGCTCCCAGCCTAATTGAATTCTATATTAAGGTTCTCATTGTTTTCAAGTCCTATTCAGAAATTCTTGTTTGTTCTAAAGATTTCAAGAAGGAAGCTGGCTTTTTTTTTTTAACTGAAAGGAACTGGAATCTTTTTTTTTACGGAATTCTCTTTAAAAAAAGTTTTCTCTGTATTGAATTTTTAATTAAACGTCTGGAATAATTTAATAAGGGTTTTTTCAAGCTTGATTAAGTGGTTCTGTCGAACGTTTTTATGGTTTCTAAATTCCGTCTGGGGGCGTGAATAAAATATTTTCAATTACAGAGGGTCAATATTGTGACGGGTGATGTTTAAATACGCAATACATATTTTTTTTCAGTTTAAAAAAGGTAGAAAACAAAAGATATGCTTATTCACATGAGATGTAGAGAAATTTTTGTTGTTGCCCCTTTATAGTATTGTTTTTTACTTTTTAACAAATCAAATATGTTGATAGTAAGCATAAAATTATGTTTTTCATTCATTAATAATTCGAAATCTTTTTGCAAAATATTCTTGAATGGTTATTCCTTTATTAATATACACCCCCCTTTTCTATAGTTTACCTTCATAAATATAACAGTTTTATACGCCTTGGAACTATTTACACCTGCATACTCCACATAAATTTACACCATTTCATAGAAAACGTTTCGTAAATATTAAACTTAAAACGAGCAACGTATAAAAGCACAAATAACGCGAAAATACAGTATAGAGATGTTTCGGGGATATGCTGAATCCTCTTTGTCAGTTCAAGAGAAACCCGAAGTCCAAAAGATGAATGGGTGCAAAACGTATCCTCGAAACAGCTGCATGTTGCATTATTGTGTTACTTATGATTTTATACTTTGCTGAAGTTTTCCTTATGAAACACCACAGTTGCCATTTTCATTTAGAAGCTCCGGCAATTAGCGTTCAAAAAGTATTTATTATAGGCTTTTAGTATTTAAAAGCGTGCAATCTACTTAACAACGGACAGCTTGGTCATTAATCTGCCGTCGAGGTTAGAAAAGGATGAATTCAAATTACTCGACTTTGTAGTCCAAAGGAGGACGTTATATGAGATTGACTGGATTTAATGACTTACAGATGCATTAAAAATTATGTGTGAGATTCGGATGAAGGAGGATGTTTTACAGGACAAAACAAGGAGGGTGCTATATGAGATAGACATATGATATTATATGAGACATATGATGTTATATGAGATAGGATGTTATATGAAATTAGAGGCTGTTATATGAGATAGACTGAATTTAATGACTTACAGACTCATTAAAAATTATGTGTGAGATTCGGATGAAGGAGGATGCTTTACAGGACAAAACAATATCTTACTCCCTAAAAAACGGATGAGTCATTAAAGTTTAATTTTTTATATGAGTGTATCAATTGTATAAGAATTCTATGGCGTCCATAAACATCCTCTTTCTTAAATTCAAATGTGCACTATTGCTTACTGGGTGCATTTTGAGCAGGCGGTACATTATATTTTTGTGCATATAAGTGTTGTTCATTTCAGCATTCTTGAATATGAAAGCCATGCGCTAATAACCGTATGTCAAATAAATGCCTTTTGTAACATCTTGCCTTTTTCCACTAATAAGGCAATGCCTTACAACTATGTAATTAACTTATTTTATCTATTTTACTTTCTTTCGGAATGCATTACCCCAAATTCTAAATTCTCCGCTAGAGGCGTTGCAACACTTTTACTACTGATATGCCTAACGTGAACAGTAATGGACTTTTTATTACAAAGTTAGTGGGTGCTGAAGTTATTCGAAAACAAGTAATTATGTATTTAAATGGCATAACATGTCGCCAGACTCACCATTCACCATGGAATTTGCCAAAGCGACCCCATACATCGGAAGGCCACTAGTTGGGCAGTGCTACCAACTTAACCCAAGCAGTGCTACCAACTTGATCAAGATTAATTTCCCATTGCATATCAAAAAATCTGGTGTGGGCAACACATGACTTTCCTTATATAATGCAATAAATTTACTACTTTTACAGCAAAAAGAATAAGTTTTTCTCTTATAGTAGATACTTGTATTTTTTCCACGATATTGAATTTTCGACAATCAGTCGTCATTTTCACTGATTTAGCGTCATTTTTATCTATTTGGCGATATTTTTGTTAATTTGGCAACATTTCAAAAAAGTCGTCCAGTTGGCGACATTCCGCCAAATCCGTCTCCAAAATCTCACCAAGCGTTATGGACGGAGAAATAAGTTATTCTTATAGCAGATAAATGACTATTGGCGTTCAAATACAAAAGTATTACTCAAAGTACCTTTTCTCATGAATGGAACGAACTAGATCCACGAAAATGATGTCACCAAATTTATCTCATGATAATACATATGAAAAGTGAACATGTTTCTCAACCGTTAATATTTTTTTTTAACTTACGGGATTTTTTGACAAATTTATTTGAAAAATGTGCGATATCTCGAGAACGGTTCATGCTAGCGTTCTAAAGTTTATGTCAATCGTTTTCTAAAGAAAATTACATAAGAAATGGCTATTTGCATAACATTACTAAATGTTTTGCTTTTTTGATGATTTTTTCAAAATTTCACTCGAAAATTTAGGGGAGGGGGTTCTGAACATTCGATTGTGTTTAAAAACAATAGGCTTCCAGTATTCACGGATTGTGATTTTTGTACTAAATTTCATTCGAATCGCTCCATTCGTTCCAGAGATATCGTTTCCACAGACTCACTGACACACACACACACACACACATCACCTCAAAAATGTTTGATTCGTTATCAGGGATACTTGAAACGTGTTCTCGCGTCGAAAACTCGAATTCGAATTTTCGACCCCGTCACGATACTTTCCTTATACATTATGTATATAAGGAAAGTAAAAGCAATGGGAAATTATCTTGATTCGTTTCTTTACAATTTAATACAAGGTTTCTCCGGAATTCAAATTTGCGGTCAAATAAGACACGGGATTTCAATGACTAATTGCCCCACTTACATCAAAGTAAATACTTGTTCTTAAATGCAAAATATATTTCCTCCCACCATTACTTACGGACTTAAAAAGCGTCAACAAATGAAACACACTATACACTTGCTTCGTTGCCAGTTTCATTTAGAACCTCCGGCAATTAGCGTGCGAAAAGCATTTATTAGGCTTTTAGTATTTAAGAGTGCGCGAAATACGTAACAAAGGATAGCCCGGTCATTAAGCTGCCGTCGAGGTTACAAAAAGAAAATATGATTCTATGTTACTTGACTTTGTAGTCCAAAGGAGGATGTTACTTGAGATTGTTTGGATTTAATGAGTTAGAGGGCTCATTAAAAACCATGTCTGAGGTTTGGAACGCGGTCTGCATTTTACAGAACAAAGCAAAATCTTATTGTGAAAAAAATGATAAGTCATTAAAGTTTAATTTTTTTTAAACGAGTGTATCAATGACATGCTTAATTATTTTAATTTGTAACATGGAAGCGCATATTCAGAAATTTTGCTATCTGTGAAAATTTTGCGTTCTTGTGACGCTAAAGAATCTGAAGTTTCGGGTCCCATCATAAGGGGCCTCCAAAAGGCATAAATATCTGAAGAAATTTCAGAAGTATATTAGTCTTCTGTTTTGTCTCCCTATTATCGTGCATGGGAATTAACATATCTCTCTTTAGCAAATAAGAGGATCTCTTTGTGGTAATCTGTCGAATTGTTTTCGAGTTATAATCGGTTATTACCCACAGAAAGACAGATAATCAAACATATTTTTGCTTTCACCTAGAATACATGGTGATGTAAAGAAAGCATTTGAATTGTGTAAAAATTTGTAGGTCGAGTTTTCGAAGGATCTACACGTTTCGAGCAGTTTAGAACCCGAAAATATATTGTTAGTTTGACTATGTGTGTGTGTGTGTGTGTGTGTGTGTGTGTGTGTGTGTGTGCGAGTGTGTGTGCGAGTGTGTGTGTGTGTGTGTGCGTGTGTGTCTACCTGTGTAATACATGTATCAACTCTAGTTGAAAAACTAGACCAAATTTCAGGAAAATTGGTAGATAGATCATTGATGGGTGGCCTTTGTGCTAATTATATTTCAGTACAATTAAGAATCCCCCCCCCCTTTTTTCTTTTCTTTTTTTTCTGAAAAATTGCCCGCAAAAATCATCAAAAAGAAATAGACTTAAGTGTACCAATTAAACGTCTATTTCATACGTAATTTTTTAGGACTAAAATAATAAGACGTACCCTACAACTGTAGGGGTTAACTATTTTCGACATCTTTTTCAGTTTTTCGCATTTTTACCACGTCGCTTTGAAAATACGTACAGGCTCCAAATGAAGACAACATTGTATTGAAACTGCGAATTTAGTGTAATATAAAATAATTATCCATGGTATCAATTAAACTCAAATTAAAGAATTCTGAAAAAAAAAAGATAAAATGGATTTGGGTCTGTAGGGAATGTCACGTGTTGTCCACATCAGATATTTTTTTTAGATTGTCGTTTCAGGCCGATCGCTTTGTTTGATTATTGTGTCGGAAATTAACATTGCTCTGTATTGTAAATAAAATGCAAGCCTCCATAGTACAAAATCTTTTTAAGGAAATCTGTTGGGCTGTTTTCGAGGTTCAACAGATCATTATAGACAGAAGGGCAGATAAAGAAATATATTTACATATTTTTACTTTTTCTACAACAATATATGGTATAGGGAAAATATTGGAATAGCGTTCAATATCGTAACTCAAGTTTTCGGCGGATCTACACGTTTTGTGACCTCTAGAACACGAAATAACTATTTTAGCTTGACGTGTGTATGTGTGTGTGTGTCTGTCCGTCCATGCAATGTATGTATTCCCTCTAACTGAAAGACTAACTGACCGAATTTCATAACATTTTATTGGTAAGTCACTTGTGGATGAACTTGGTGCTGATTAGATTTTGGTACAATTCGAATCAACCCCTTTTTGTGAAATGACCCGCAAAAATCGTATGTATCCCTTCAAGCTAAAAAACTGATTGACCAAATTTCACAAAATTTGGTAGATAAGTTACTTGTGGGTTGCCCTGGTGCTGATTAGATTTTGGTACTATATAGAAAGAAAGCAAATGCCGCATTTTCGCCAAAATCCTAAATAAAGGACTACGTATGCACAAATGTATCCAATAAATGCTTGTTGTATACGTAATTTTTTATAATAAAAATAATAAGACCAACCCCATAAGATTAACCGTTCTCGAAAAATTTGAGTCTTTTCGTATTCTTGTTGCGCCACCTATGAAAATGCGTCCAGTTACCAAATGAAAATGAAAATCGACTTAAAGGTGCAAATAATAGTATAATTTTAAATGAGTATGATTCTTATTTTGTGCAATTAAACTCAATTTCATGAATAATTAAAGAAGTAAAGAGAAATTGAATATGAGTCAGTAGGGAAAGTCATGTGCTGCCCACATCAGATTTTTTTTTTAATTCCCGTCATTCAGCACTTTGCTGTAGGGGAGCAAAGTATTCGCATGTTCACTTCCTAAACTCAGTCTCATTGTTTCAAAAAGGATTCGATCGCGTAATGCAGGGAATATTTCGCTTAGAAACGTTTATTTAAATTATCTCATTTATATGTCTAAAATTGTTTTGAGCTTTCATATTAATAAATGAGGTGTCATAATGAAAAAAGAAAACACCCCTGAAAGATAAAGATACATTTTTGATTTTCGAAAACCATAATGTATCCAAATCTGGCAAAAACAGAACACAATTCATGGTTCCTTTGCACATAACCATATCTCCCATTTTTCGTTCCGACAAAATGAAAATCGCAATAATTACTTTTTATTTTGCGGTACCTTTTGAGATGGCAACACGGGGAACGTTAATTAATTCTGACAGGGATTACGGCACAGCCTACGCTGAAACCGGAAATACGTCATTAAATTTGAAAAGCAATATTCTGCTCGGGCTCCTCAGAGCATTGTTGTGGAGATCAGTTTGAAGACTTCTATCTTCATCAAGAAGTCTAAGAGACTTATTTACATAGGCTGTGGTGCACAAGCTGTAGTTTATAACACGACTCTATTTTAAATTTTCTATGCTCAAAGAGTGGTGTGAAAATTCAGGCACTGCAGTATTGGTCTGAAACATATAACAGCATGAAGAGTGACAAAGTCCATTGAACTTTAAAGGATATTAATTCCTTCATACATATATCAATGACGAGAACAATATGGTTGTTTTTAACGTCAAAACATTTTAATCCTTTATCGGTTCTCCACAAATTCAATACATGAAATACATTGAATCCTATGAGACCTAATGTTTCAAACATTTTTAAGCGAATTTTGAATTCACAAATTGCTTCGAAAATTTTAGAAAATATTCAAATTACCCCATAAAATATATAAAAAAAATTTCAGTAAAATACGTTAGGTAGTTTTTTAAATAAAAATTATTTAATATAGGGAGAAAAACAAATTCAATTAACTTCTGGCTCTCGTTATATCCTCCAGAAAGAAAAAGAGATATATTATATAATAAATATCTTTCCAAGAGTTTAATTACTTTATATATGAGAAAGGTTTCACATTTTAAAATAAATATGGTAGATAACAATTTTTCAAATTTTTAAATAAAATAAATTATTATAGTATTGTGATGAATTAAACGATTGGAAAAATGATTATGAATGAAATGCTGCTTTTATATAGAGGCGATTTATATTTCGATGACGTCATTGGAATAAAGTTAATTTGTTTTCGATGAAGTTTTCAAATATAATAAATTATTGTAGTGTTATGATAATTTTAAAAACATTACCGAGGAATGTATCGCATTTTAGAGATGTTTAAACCAGGCAATTTATATTTCAATGCCGTCATTTGAACGAAGTTCATTTTCTTCGATGAAGTTTTCAAATATAATAAATTAATGTAGTATTGTGATAATTTTTAAAATGTTACCGAGGAATGTATCGCATTTGAGAGATGTTTGTATAAAATTGCATTGAAGTTGGAAAGTGCTTCATAATCAATGCTTTATGCATGATTGATCTTTCTTGTTATTATTGGTCTGGTATGCATATAACTGCCTGAAGAATGACAAAGACTATTGAACTTTAAAGGGCATTAGTTCCTTCATACATATGAATGACGAGAACAATATGGTTGTTTTAAACGTCAAACAATTTTAATTATCTATCGGTTCTCCACAATTTCAATATCTACATTCTCGGTGGGATAGAAATCATTCTTGAGCATTTAGAATGGTAGACGACGCAAAAAGAAAAAATGGCTGCTATTTTTTTCTAGCTCAAAGTAAATACTTCTATCAGAAAAATTCTAAAATACTTGCTTTGATGAATTTTGTATTCAGTTGTGAACTCATTACTTACCCAGTGCTGACAAACAACAATGACCGAAAAACCCATGATAAGAACATTGAATTACTTCTTTTTTATATGCAATACCCTGCTTTAGGGCAGAAGTCATTTCACTGTTATCGTGAGAACTGTGAATATTGTGGAAGGGTGGACTAGATTGAAATAATGCTTGCATCATTACTGGTTCAAAGCTTCTACCAGAAAAGTTCTAAAATCCTTGCTTTGAGGAGTTTTGCTTACAGTCATTAAATGCCCCATGCTGACAAAAGAAAGACTATGACGTCATTGTCCAAGTGGATGAGAGAATGGTCAGTTGAATATTATCTGCTTTTTTTTTCTCAGTTTGCTATGCATAATTTTGATTTTGTGCATTGTTAAAAGTAGTTTAAGCTTTCCCTCATAATCCGAATCAAAAAATTATCCAAATCAAACTAAGAATTTATGTATGACCCAGTAATGAGATTTAATAGTTTTAGTCATTGTTGTGATAGTCGCAATATAATTTTTTCTGTTCGTGACGTCATTAGCTCTCTTCAGGACACTAGTTACCCTCCCCCCTCCGCACCGGGGATACATTGTCAAGTATGGGATCAATCGAAATATTTTTAAGCCCTTTAAAGTGAAGGATATCATTTTACCATATACTATACACATATACTATAACTGTAATCATTTGGACCCACAATGCCGATTTTTCAAAAAAATGTCTTGTACAATTAAAAAAAAAGCTACTAAAATAAATTGGTATGAGAAATTCGATTTAAGCCACATTCTAGTTAATTCTTAATGCCATAGCAAATACATTATGCTAAAGAGTATATAAAAAGTGTAAAAACGGTTGATGAACATTGTTGTCTGCAATGGATGTGTTACCTTAATTTTAGGAATGTTCCTTGTAGGCAAGTTCCGTGAGTACATAAAAGTATATACATTTTGTGATATTTTAATTATTGTCAATATTTAAAAATATAAATAAAAGTAGGAGATATGAAAACGAAATTATTTCACTTTAGTATTTCGGTAAAGGAGTTGGTGGCCCCTTTGATATCTCGCCAAGTACAAACTTAAAGACACTGTATCCATATTCAACTGTGGTATAAAGTGTGGCCCCCTTTGATATCTCGCCAAGTACAACCTTAAAGACACTGTATCAATATTCAACTGTTGTATAAAGTGTGGCCCCCTTTGATATCTCGCCAAGTACAATCTTAAATACACTGTATCAATATTCAACTGTGGTATAAAGTGTGGCCCCCTTTGATATCTCGCCAAGTACAACCTTAAAGACACTGTATCCATATTCAACTGTGGTATAAAGTGTGGCCCCCTTTGATATCTCGCCAAGTACAACCTTAAAGACACTGTATCCATATTCAACTGTGGTATAAAGTGTGGCCCCCTTTGATATCTCGCCAAGTTCAACCTTAAAGACACTGTATCCATATTCAACTGTGGTATAAAGTGTGGCTCCCTTTGGTATCTCGCCAAATGCAACTTCAAAGACACTGTATCCATATTAAACTGTGCTACAAAGTGTGGACCCTTTGATATCTTGCCAAGTACAACCTCAAAATCACTGTATCTATATTCAAATGTGCTATATAGTCTTTTTGATATCTCGCCAAGTACAACTTCAAAGTCAGTGTATCCATATTCAACTGTGCTATAAAGTGTAACCCCTTTGATATCTCGCCAAGTACAACCTCAAAGTCACTGTATCCATATTCAAATGTACTATATAGTATTTTGGATATCTCGCCAAGTACAACCTCACAGTCACTATATCCATATTCAACTGTGCTATAAAGTGTAACCCCTTTAATATCTCGCCAAGCACTACCTCAAAGACACTATATCCCTATTCAACTGTGATATAATGTCTGGCCCCTTTATTATGTAATTTTGCACCCGGTAGTCTCACTATTAAAAGTATGGTAACATTATTATACTAATTCTGCAACTGTTCTATATACGCCATTGTCTGAACCTCCCTAACAGTATTATTTGGAAAATACCAGATATAGAATACTTAATAGGAACTTCAAACGCGCATTATACATTATTCATATATTGCTACACAGAATATAATGCGCACAAAATCTCAGTCGAAATCCTACATTCACTTTGTCCCAAATGAGTTCCATAATATACGTGCTATGTTGTCTATTTATTGTACTATCCTATGCGCGTAGTAGATGGCTGAATTATATTTTAATTAACTCTAATATAAGTTAAGGTGTAAAGGGTGAATGAACGTGCCAGACAGGAGCTGGATTTACAATGATTTAGGTGACACATTTCATAATTGCCTCTATTCATATTTAAAATTCATATGGGTTTTAAACATTAAACATGTGTTCATATTTTACTTCCGATACTGTTATTTAGAGAATATATTGTTTTTTCGAAATTTTTGGAATTAGATATTTTGACAAACAAGCACGCTCTAAGATCAACCAGTCTTGCATACAAACAACAGGCTGCTTATTTTTACAATTTTTCACTCGAAAATTTAGGGGGGTTCTGAACATTCCATTGTGTTTAAAACAATAGGCTTCCAGTATTCACGGATTGTGATTTTCGTACCAAATTTCATTCGAATCTCTCCATTCGTTCGTGCGATATCGTCTCCACACACACATACACACGCACACACACACATCACCTCAAAAATGTTCGATTCGTGATCAGGGATGCTTGAAACGCACTCTCCCATCGAAAACTCGAATTCGAATTTTCGACCCATGTCACAGTACTTCCCTTATACATTATACTATGTATATAAGGAAAGTAATAGCTGCATCACGTGACCCAGGATGGATATAGTTGCCAAATGAGGAATAAAAAAGATGAAAAGACACAATCTAGGAAAGAGAAAGACCAGCAGGATAATTCAAAACACCTTTTCGAGTAATAAGACTAAAATAACAGCAAAATATCGGATTTCTAAAGCTACATGACCATCATTAACCAACTATAAAAAAATATGCGCAGGTAGCAAGTAATATTGTAAAAGTACATGTGACTACGAAATTATACAGTATTTAGCAAAAATAAAACGAACAAGCTGATTTGGAAGCTAATACACTGTCTTTATATATATATATAAAAAAAAAAAAAAAAAATCCCTCACTAAATATTCGTTCAAATTAATGTAAAAAATATTAGTTCCTATAAGAAGACAGTAGTAAAACAAAGTAGTAAGTATCAGTTTTTGTTGCCATTTAATGTGCCGGCTATTTCATGACGACTAAATAAAGCCGGACCATAGGTACTGCCATCTGCAATGGAGAATGCGATCCTAATAAAAATATTTTTTAACATGAAAATACTAAAATATTTTTTTCTTCAACTTTTCATTCTTATTATTTTAATCTTCATCATATTTAATCTTTAATTTATTTCAATTTTAAACATTTAATCCTTATGATTTTTAAACAATATTATATTTCAAACACTGAGGATATTCCAGTGGTCCTGTTTCATCGAAAACCACCAACTAGGCTGCTTATGCTTATCGACTTGCGCAATTAAATCAAATTTTATTTTAAGCCATTTACTCATAAAATATTGTGTTCAAAGACAAACAGTCTCACTCAACTGATTTGTGTATAGCGAAGCACCGAATATGTTTATTTATCAACATTTTTGAAACGAAGGGTCGAAATTTTGACCCCATTACAATACTTTCCCTTTGCGTATGAATTGCACTGAATTATACTGAATTTGAATTGTATTGTATTGACAGCAGAAAACTTCAAAGAAATTCGAAAAGTTGTTTCACTATTTATGATCGAATTCACGTTGCAGATACCATTAGACATGGAGCTATTTTGTTGTATTAGCATTTTTCAGCACCTGTATTGGCAGCAATACAAAATGTGTCGCAAGTTTATGAATTTGTCCAACAAATGAAGTCTCACAAGACCCTAGCTTTGAGAAAACCCGTTTTAGATGACTTTTCTGTTAGTACATTGCGTGCAACCTAATCTTGAGGTTTTGGGTTGCTATCGTGGAAGACTGAATTTGTCAGTATCCCCAGAGATTTACAAAACTCTGGTACATGGCAAGGTTTTTGCCTTTCTTATAGGTATAGCTAGCTGTTCCGTGCTAAAGAGTGCTCCGTAAACGCGAACCTGGTCCATGGATGCTGGAATCTGCAATGGGAGCGCGATATTAGCGTTGAGACTCCTCCTTTAGGTATATTCTGTGAGAATATTTCACTAATGTTCCATATGATGGTAATTTGTTTCTCAATATCTTAATCCCCATAAACGAGCAGGGATAACATAACCTCACATGGATAAAGATTCAAGTGAGAAAAAACAGACTGTCCTAAAACGCATGAGAAACATCTCTTAATTATAAGCACTCCCACCGTGGGAATTCTACCACAAAAAGCATCACAGCTTGCACGATCCATAATTCCTTCCATGAAAAATGTCCCCTAAAAATCCCCACTAATCTCTGCCATATCGAACGCAGCATTCATAACCTGCGACATAAATCACTCAGGGCTCTAACTGACAACCTGATGAAGCATGCCTCACCCCCTGCGAAAACGACGCGTTGGGTTTCAATGTCCAGAAATCCACGACGCTATTTGTCATGCCTTCCAAAAGCGCTTGGCGTCTGGTGAAGTGTTTAGTGTAACGACAACCTATTTCGCAGGGGCTATTAATCTCTGGGGCCGCCCCAGCAGTGTCTCGAGATCGCGTGTTAGGGGGACGAAGACGATAATTGCGTATTGTCTAAATTAAGAAGCAGCAAGACTGCAATTGTTCTGTCAATAAGTTGGAGACAGGCTTTTAAAGTGGGAATGTATATACTTATATAAGAAAAAGGGCGCGCCCTCTGAAGCAATGATGGGAAAGAGATTGCAGTACATGGAGAACATTTTTCTTAAAAATATTTATAGAATCTGTTTCAGTGGGTAATGGAAAGGGGGGATAAAATAAGAATAAAAAACCTACTTAATTGCCTAACGTCTTTTTGCCTTTCTAGACCCACCCAAAGCACCAAGATGATCTAGAAGATTACACTTTTGCACACTTATAATATCGACAAATAAACAGAACCTAACGGAGTTAGGTTTTAGATTCTTCCCCTGGGGGGGGGGGAATAGGGGCTTTAAGAAAAGTCTCTTCAGACTCTCCAGAACACCCCTCCTCTCTGATGACATAGAAATCTCTCTTTGCATACTTATAGTGTCAACCATGGAATAAATAGATCTTGATTGGAGCCAGAATTTGATTCGAGAGGCCCTTCCAGACCCTGCCAAACCCCTTTCGGTAACCAAGAAGACTAAGACTTCACACAGATACAGTATTTACTACTGGACAGAACTTACAATTTTATATTACGAAGGATATTTTTGACGTCAAGCAACCTACATTTTTAGATGAAATAAAACATATTAAATATTGCAACTTTAAGAGTGCTAGTTTCTCTGTCTCTGTGGGGCTTGTTTATGGGTAAAAAACTTGCGTCGTACTGATGCAAGAAAGATTCCAGAGTTCTGGATAACTTCAGTTTTATTCAAATCGGCAATACGCTTTAACGGGAACTAAATATAAATAATGAATTTATATTTGTCTATAAGTCATAAAACAATCATCAAAACGGTGAAGCAACAATTTAATTTCCAGCGAGCTCGCAAAATAATCGAAACACAGACATATTCACAATACGCCAGAATTCTCAAATATTATTCACAGAACTTCTCTAGCGCAGTAACGGTTGATAATAATATATAGTTCCATGGAAAATTTTAGATCATGGAAATATATTCTAGAAAAATTCCCTATAGGCTTCAATTGACGAATTACAAGAGATTTTGGTGAAAATATGCTTTCTGGATAGAACCTAGCTAGGTAAATATTCAACTGAGATGACTGTTTTCGACTCTAAATCCTATACATGGTTAAACAAATTTTAAACTTATTAAAAAAACGACAAAGGCTCTAGTTCGATGGCACTGAAATGGTTTTGTGTGAATAAAGTATTTTCTTGTAAGTGGCATATCTTTGTTAGATATTTTAAAAACAGTTCTTAAGGGTGGGACAGCCCAATGGTTAGCGCGCGGGGATTGCATTCGGCTGATCCGAATTCTATTCCCGCCTCTACCCAACTTATCCCCGTGTTCCCGCGAAGTACGGACACATTAAATATATGGCTCCGTAAGTCCTTCCGAGAGGTTGGTGGTCGGGAAAAGAACGTACGGTTCCTGTGGATGTCGTCCCCACTGGATTTCGGTCTAAATTGGGTGGCACTTCCCGTCCACACAAATACCTTTATACCTTTGGGTAGGTCGGACGGTCTGTGTTGAAGAAGAAGAAAACAGTTCAAAATATTAAAATATCTTAATTAGAACCACCTTTTCAAAATAGTTCAAAATATTAAAATATCGAAATTACAACCAGTCTAAACAAAACTACTTGCTGTGAGAATAAAACTTTCTAATCCTTCATTATTGAAAATTCTTCTTTTCTGATCCTTCTTTTTTAATATTTTCTTAAATTTTCATATATCTGTTTTCCTTGGGGAAGGATTCAAGTTTTATAACCACTCTATTTCAAAAATAAAAAAAAATCTGATCCAAAACCCAATTATACAATATCGTTGGAGGACTTTTAAGGGGCTAC
The DNA here is from genome assembly GCA_951213105.1 of Amaurobius ferox. Taxonomy (NCBI): domain Eukaryota; kingdom Metazoa; phylum Arthropoda; class Arachnida; order Araneae; family Amaurobiidae; genus Amaurobius; species Amaurobius ferox. The sequence continues at coordinate 79,516,620 of OX578138.1, forward strand.
AAAAAATTACTTCTTAATGCTCTTAACTTTTTGAGATAAAAGTATTACAAACTAGAAAAACAAAAACATTTCTTGAACATTTTGTCGCGCGAAGGAAAAACATGCTCCGATAAACACTTTTATATATATTTTTTATTTCAAAATATTAAAATATTGAAATTATTTTTATATTAGCTTATATAACCCGTTGAAAAATCAACGGTGTCAGATATCTCATATGACCTTCCTGGGCTCGCCGTAGAATGTATAATTAGGTATTTCAATAGATTCAATTCATAGAATTATTGAAATCTCTGCAAGCCCTTTTAGTTGGGGGTGACGGTTTGATTACAATAATGATAATATGAATAGACATTGCTGTAAGATTGTTAAAGGGCCCAATATTCAGCTTCGCTTCTATTCAGAAAATTTTAATAATTATAGTAAAGCTGAATATTGAACTCTAATTGGATATTTTGGGTTGAGCTGAGGAACCCAACTCGGAAGAATTTCTCGTCGCTGAAATACCCATGCATCCTTTTAGGATAAGAACTGAATACCTACAAAATTTTGGCTTTTTATGCCTTATGGTATTTAAGATATTTTGGGGCCAACAGAGAAACTGAACTCGAGAGGTAGCATACCCTCTCGGAAAAACTTCCTGCCGCTGAGGTATCCATGCCACCTTTTGGAGTAAGAACTTGATTGCCTACGAAATTTTATCTTCCTAGGTCTTATGATTTTAGAGATATTTTACCCGGACATTGGATTCCGCAAGCTTATTATATACAGGATGCCCAGTGCTATCGGTGCCCAATGGCTATTTCCTCAACAGTTAGTCACAGAGATACACTTCCAATTGCAAAAATGTTTTAAATTTTAAAATCTATTATCTTAAAAACTGTTTAAATCATTAAATGCATTTCTGAACGAAATACGAAATATACATTTTTATACAGTCCCCCAGTTCTACCAATTATATTTAGGAAAATCATTCTCATAAAATTTTATGCAAAATGAAAAAAAAAATCATCCTTTTATGACCAAAATTGACCAACTTATAGCTGTTTAAAGTTGGAGCACTTTTTGTGCTGAGAAATGGTCAATACGGTCCCTGATTGGTTGGTTGCCTGAAGAAATGGTCAATACTGTCCCTGATTGGTTGTTTGTTTGAAACTGGACATTTTTATGCGTGGAAAAGCGACTTAAGTCATACAGTTTAATGCTTCATAACTCGGTGAATTTTGGTCGTAAAAAGAAGATTTTTTTTTTTATTTTGCATGAAACTGTATGAAGATGATTTTTCTACATATAATTGGTAGGACCGAGGAACCGTATAAAAATTTATATTTCGTATTTCTTTCAGAAATGCATTTATTAATTTAAACTGTTTCTAAGAAAATAGATTTTAAAATTTAAAACATTTTTGCAGTTGGAAGTATATCTCTGTGACTAACGGTTGAGGAAATAGCCATTGGGCACCGATAGCACTGGACACCCTGTATATAGATATTCATAAATTTTTATATATTAATTAATGTGTAATTTGTGCCATATTTTCGACAAAACAAGTAAAACTGCTTTCCATATCTATTTATTAGGTTCGGCGATATAAGCGTCCAAATTGTTTACATTTTTCATAACACTCAGATTTCACTACCACCGTCACAGATGCTATTCACATTCAAAAAATTGCAACTTGAAGTTTTAGTAGTGTTCGTTTTTCTGTCTTTGACAGGCTAAATTTATTCAGGACATTCTTTTATACTTGCGGAACACTGGCTAAGAGAAACTATACCCTATCGAAACAAGAGAAGTTAACTGGATTGGATAGTGGTCCAACTTGACTTTATCATACCAGGATCTATTTTTCTTTTAATTTTACAAGAATTTTTTTAAAAAATGATTACAATTATAGTGTGTTGCCCTTCATTTTTAAAGGGCTTGAAACAAATTTTTAGATTGATACCATACTTGACCCCCCGGGGGGGGGGGTAATTTACCCTTTAAGGGAGGATACTGAGACATCAGTCACGAACAAAAAAAAAATGCATCGCGTTGTCTTTCACAACAATGATTGAAACTATGAGGTGTCGTGATCATTGTGCTATAAATAACCGCGTTTATGCATAATTAAGTCAAATTTTGTCCTATGCTGCAATGTTAAAAAATATAAAATTTCTAAGTTTTCACTCGAAATTCCAAAAATTCTATCTAGTTCTAGATTTTTTTTATAATAAAGCCGGGTATGAAGTTTCGTGGAAATCATTCAGTACACCAGAAATCGACCTCAGACATACATACAGACAGACAGATGGACATCACTTCAAAAATAGCCAAAATTTGGTCAAGAGGACGTAAAACATAATTTGGAAACACAACCTCGAATTCGAAAATTTTCGGGAAAACAATACTTTGTATTATATTATAGTTTGAGAAAGTAAAACTACTAACAATAAATTAACAAGAAAGATCAATCATGCATAGAGCATTGATTATGAAACACTTTCCAACTTCAATGCAATTTTATTTAAACATCTCTAAAATGCAGCACATTCCTCGGTAATATTTTTAAAATTATCACAATAGTACATTGATTTGTTATATTTGAAAACTCAAAACTTTATCGAAAAAATTGAACTTCATTCAAATGACGGCATTGAAATATAAATTGACTGGTTTAAGTATCTCTAAAATGCGATACGTTCCACGATAATATTTTTTAAATTATTATAATACTACAATAATTTATTGTATTTAAAAACTTCATCGAAAACAAATGAACTTTATTCAAATGACGTCATCGAAATATAAATCGCCTGGCTCTCTCTATAAAAGCAGCATTTCATTCATAAATATTTTTCCATTCCTTTCATTCATCACAATACTATAATAATTTATTTTATTTAAACATTTTATTTAAGACCATGGAGCTACAAATAATTAAACTCTATGCTTAAAACTTCATCGAAAAAAATCGTCCTTCTCTTTATAAAATCAATGAATGTTTCATTCATATCAGCTACTTGTATATTGCAGACTCCATGAGCTAAATAATTTTGCATTAAAGAAATGCAGCAATTCTTATACAACTCATTCTGCATCTTTTGGTGTTTACATTCTCCATAAGTAAACATTAGGCTTCGTTGTGGAAATAATCACAGTTTGATGATCATTTAAACTCAAATATATTGTACAGGTAATTGCGTTGTTTCAGGATGCAGATGCGCAGAGTTTAAGCAAAAGGAAAGCGGTTTTATAGGATGGATACAACACTAAATATGAATTAAAAAGACCTTTAAAAATCACGATTTTGACACAAGATGAATGTCATATTTTATTTTGAAGTGGGTCAGGTGATTTCTTCATATAAAGGGTGTAATTATTAGTTTAATTTTTATTTAAAATACTACTGAATATATTTTGCTAAATTTTTTTTTATATATTTTATGCGATAATTTAAATATTTCTTAAAATTATCGAAGCGATTTTTAATTTTAAATTTGCTTAAAAAATGTTCCAAAAATTAGGTCCCATAGGGTTCAGTGCATTTTATTTTTTCAACCCGAGTTCAATCTAAAACTAATTGGGTGATATTATTCATTTATATTCCCATAGGTCCCACAGACTGTCTCATCAACGTACTAAAATTTCATTTTGATAAAGTCATTTTTACGGCAGTTATCGTGCTAACGGACAGACAGACAGACAGAATGAACAAAGTCATAAATACTTTTCAACTATGTTGTAAAGTGTTGAAAAACAAATAATACGACATAAATAAGCTCGATCATCGCGTAAACACTGCGTGTTTTTTAACTGAGTCTCTAAGAGTGTTTCAGACCATTGAGAAATTATTCTCTTCAGAGAAAACCGCGAATCATTATTGCCCGTTATACACTTTTATTACTGTGGTACTTCCGCAAATGGTGCGGAACAAGAAAAGGCAAGCAGGTTAAATGACCGGAAGTGGTGGAAGGTACTCGGAAACGAGACGATCTCGAGGAAGAAGAACGAGACCCACAACAGATGTTCCCGTTTTAATATTCCGTGTTGTTTCAAGAAGAAACGTATCGTGTCTTCTCCAAAAGGAAGGGGGCATCCACGTATTAAATCTTAGGGAACTGAAATTTCGGATTTTGTCTGAAAATAAAAATATTTCGCCAGAAACAGCATACATAGTTGAGTAAATGTAACAACTACGTTCAAATATAAAACAGGAAAGATCAATTATGCATAAAGCATTGATTATGAAACATTTTCCAACTTCAATTCAATTTTATACAAACATTTCTAAAATGAGATACATTCCTCGGTAATATTTTTAAAATTATCACAATACTACATTAATTTATTATATTTGCAAACTTCATCGAAAAAAATGAACTTCATTCAAATGACGGCATTGAAACATAAATTGCCCGATTTAAACATCTCTGAAATGCGATACATTCCTCGGTAATATTTTTAAAATTATCATAATACTACAATAATTTATTATATTTGAAAACTTCAGCGAAAACAAATGAACTTTATTCAAATGATGTCATCGAAATATAAATCGTCTCTATATAAAAGCAGCATTTCATTCATAAACAGGTTTCCAATCGTTTCATTCATCACAATACTATAATCATTTATTTTATTTAAAAATTTGAAAAATTGTTATCTACCATATTTATTTTAAAATATGAAACTTCTCTAATATATAAAACAATGAAACTTTTGGAAAGATATTTATTATATAATATATCTCTTTTTTCTTCCTGGAGAATATAGTAAAAGTCTGAATTTATTTGAATTTCTATTCTCCCTATATTAAATCATTTTTATTTTAAAAACTACCTAACATATTTTACTGAAATTTTCTTTATATATTTCATGGGATAATTTTAATATTTTCTAAAACTTTCGAAGTAATCTGTGAATTTTAAATTTGCTGAAAAAATGTTTGAAGAATTAGATCCCATAGGGTTCAATGTATTTCATTTTTTCAACCCAGGTTCAATCCAAAGCTAATTGGGTAATATTATTCATTTATATTCCCATAGGTCCCACAGACCGTCTGAGCAACATACTAAAATTTCATTTTGATAAAGTCAATTTTACGGCAGTTATCGTGCTAACGGACAGACAGATAGACAGAATGAACAAAGTCATAAACACTTTTCAACTATGTTGTAAAGTGTTAATAAAAATAGCTCCACATGGTTAGGGATAAGATGTAGAAGCACTACAGCAACGGTTATCAGATTTCTGCGTATTACTGAACTGTTTATCATTTTACTAATAAAGAATGTTTTCTCAATTTCTTAAGACAGCCGTTAGAAGGAATTTTTTTTGTCTTGAAATTTAATTAATGTTTCAGGCATTCCTGCATGCGAAATAATTTTTATTTTCGTTAGAAAAAATATCATGTACAGGGCAAAATGATTATGAAGAGATCAAAAACGAAAAATTTGAATGTAATTGAATTTTCAAGTTGTGAGCATCTTTGGTTTTGAATCTGTCGTTTTAATCAGTTAAACGCCTGAAACAGACTTTCATAGCACTTTCTAACAGAGTTGAAAAGTATTAATAACTTTGGTCATTCTGTCTGTGAGCTCTTTCGCACGATAACTGCTGTAAAAATTACTTTATCGAAATGATATTTTAGTACGTTGTTGAAACGGCCTGTGGGGCATATTGGAATGAAAATAAATAATATCACCCAATTATTTTCGAATTAAAACCCTGGTTGAAAAAATGAAATACATTGAACCCTGTGGGACCTAATTTTCAAATATATTTTAAGCAAATTTACAATTAACAAATTGCTTCGAAAATTTTAGAAAATATTCAAATTAGTACATAAAATGTGTAAAAAATTTTTCAGAAAAACCTGTTAGGTAATTTTTTAAATAGAAATTGAAATAATAATTACACTCATGAGATGTGAAGAGATCACGTGATTCATTACAAAATAAAAAAATATATATAGCATCCATTTTATTCCCGTGCAAAGATAGTGATTTTTAAAGATCGTTTAACTTTACATTTAGTATTGCATCCGTCCTAAAAGCGTTTTATTTTTGCGTATTATCTGTGTATCTAAATTCTGTACCAATACAATGACAATTTTTTTTATTTTAAATGATCACTAAACTTTGATTATTTCTGCAACGGAGTCTAATTTTAACTTATATTAACAAATCAAATGATTATAAGGTGAGCTGTATAAGAATTGTTGAATTATTTACACACAAAATTATTTAGCTTTTGGAGTCTGGAATATAAGTGATATGAATAAAATATTCATCGATTTTACATAGAGAAGCAGACGATTTATATTTCGATGAAGTTTTAAGTTTTCACGTATGATAAGTTACTGTAGTACTGTGGTAATTAAAAAAATATCACCGCGGAATGCATCGCATATTAGAGCTGTTTAAATTAAATGGCATTTCAGTTGGAAAGTGTTTTATAATCGATACTTTATGCATGATTGATCTTCCTTGTTTCAAATTAATTTATAAAACTTACATAATTGTATAGGTAGAGGTAAAAACAATAACCGGGTCCGGTTATCAGTTTTTGAATTGTATTTGTTGTAGATTAGGTCACGCTAGTTTGGCGACTCAAATAACGACGATTTGGTCCCGTTTGTTTAGAGGATCATATAAAGATTGGGTGACGCTCAAAGCGAGGAAAAAGTAAAACAAATATGAAGTAGAAGAATAGACAGACGTCTCAATTTTAAGAGAGTCCCTACGGAGGCAATCCATCAAATTTTCATGACCTTTCTTGGTGTCGTTTTCCTGTGTTGGAGTAACTTCTCTATCTTTTTAATCCCAAATATTGCTAACTTAACCTCTAAAGCAGGTTAATATCCTTAGTTTTTGTTTTACTATGACATAAGAACGTTTTTTAATGTACAAAGGACTGACATGTTCGCCTCGGTTAAAAAAGTGTTAAATGATTCACTGATGTTAATAGAAGAAACATTCGAGAAAAATTTAAATTAGTGCACAATCTATTTAAAATATTTCCGAAGAGATCCACATGCATGCATGCGCATATGTGTTTTACCTGCATTAGTAAAATGTGAAAATAAAATTTGCTAAACATGCTGGAGAAACAGACAAAATTAGCATACTGATTACTTGGAGGATTTTCTCCTGATGTTAAGACAATAAAATCACTATACCAATCTCCTAGATGCTTACGAATAATCACCAATAAAGGGATATACCAATAAAGGGATAAAGGGACACCAATAAAGGGATTATCGATAATTTTTACACAGTCCCCTTTAGCAGGTGTAACAAGTTCTGGGGACGACGTTGATGAGATGGGGCCACGCCAAATATATCTTCATTGCGACTGCCAAGAGGGCAACGGCTCGATTTTTTCCCTCTTTTCCCCCATCTTTTTTCTTCTCTTTGACTTTACTTTTCTTGCTTTCTTTACGTTTGTTACCAATTTATGCGCACGTTTCCCCCTTGACTCTTTTAATCGTGCTCGTACCCAGCATCGTCGCTAGGTTTAATTGGACGTCTGTCCAATTGGATGCTGTCCAACAATTAAGATGCGCTCCTTGCCAATGCAGATGCTCCAGCAGTTGTTTGAACAGAGATAAGCTGGAACGATAGTTGTTAGTGTATTGGGTCATGCTGTTAGTGTGTCAGACGAAGTGCTAACTTGACATATTGCTCCTTGAAAATTAATTGTGTTTGTGTCTTTTTCGCTATTGTCATTTTAAAAAAATACCATGTGAATTGAGGGTACACCAGCTTCGTTGCTGTGATTTTCATGCAAATTTAACTATAATAATTCATTCTACAAAATGTATGATATATACTATATTCACATGCTGTTTGAAAAAAAAAATTCCTTAACAACTTAATTTTAAACCTTATAAGGATCAATGGCTATTACCACCAATACAAATTCTTTAAAGTTCTCTATAGAAGTACACATACGGAAATTTGGTTTTAATGGCGTTCTGACCCTCGGCATCAGGTCAAAATAAGCGTATAAAAATCACTGTTTCTAACGTGGGACTTCTGATCTAACGCTTCTGGTCTGGTGTTAAGGGCTAGCAACATCCTTATAACAAGTAGGCAGTTGTATTTGATCTTTCGATTAAACATAGATTTTTTGACCAGGTGAAAGGCTTACAACACTCTTGAAAGAATTGTAGTCACTTAATTGTCACATATCTGCTTCTATCAAGGATAAGCAAAGAATTCGCATTCTCACCAGCAGCAATTATTTTCATTGTGATAACCATCAATATAATTTTGTTCAAAAGTATTTAGCTTGCAGCGAACGTTCATAAGACAGTATTTTCCTTTCGACTCAGACCGTCAGACCTATCCGAAAATGTAAGGTATCTGAATAAGACAGTATTAAACACTTTGAGCAAGAGACATGTTTAGCTTAATACTATGATGTCTGTCTACCACACTTTGGCCCCGGGATCAAATCCCACCACTGCGAAGTTGGTCATTTCACAATATCGTTACATTTCTGATGTTGGACGAGCAAACCCTGCCACACCTTCTTTATCAACTACGTGATTGACAACAAAATTTTGGCAGCACTCTTCCTCACAACCTCATGAACGGCCCTCCCCTTCAACTTATAACTCGCACGCACTCATCTGCAACCCAGCAACAAAAATTTCGTTCGGTAATCGGCAACTTACTGGTAGGGTAAGTACAGTAGCAAACGCTCATAAGGCAGTATTAAATGCTTTTAGCTGGATACTTCTTTAGACAAACGCTATGATGTTAGCATACCGCGCTTTGACGGAACTGGCAAGTTGGGGATTTCGCGTTCACGCAGCAAGCTTATACATGAATCCGGCTTGATATACAGAGATAAAGGTTTTAGAGATAAATTCACAACATTCTATGAACTCTGTAGGTCATACTCTTTAGCATGTAACTTAAAATTAAGCATATTTCGTTCTCAACATAGAACGCAACTCAGACGCAACAACAAACTCAGAGGCAGATCTAAGATTCAAATATTATTTATCACTATACCAATACCTCCTCCAAGATCATTCCGCATTTCCCCATTTTTGAACTCTCAACTCCCAAGAATAGACTCAAAATGATTTCCCAATGCCTTCGTTAATTAAGATAATAATTCTTCGCCCCGATTTGCGCACATTCTGAAGCTGTACGTTCTCAATTTATTCTCCCCGCAAATTCGAAAAGGAACAATTTTCTCTCGGGGGGTTTTCCGAAATTTATTTTAGCTGCCTCGAATTCGAACACTTTTCTTTGTTTTATTATCGAGTATCGAAATTAGATGTAGCATTGTTTCCTGATGGGAAAAGTTCTAAACGAAGGGTTAAAAAGAGTTCCAACGGGAGTGTCGAAATGAAGTTGCGGAAATCGGTTAGGATTAAAATGGTTCGAAAAGTTCGATTTTTATACAATGGATTTTATTTTTTCATTTTTGAAGTTCTTGAAACGGATCTTAAATTTAAGCAGAGGATGCTTCTGGTTTATGAATCTGAAACATTATTTAAGTTTTGTATTTTTGCACTGCTGATCACATTTCTCGTAACTGGCGAGGGAAATTATAAAAGCAAAAAGCAGAACGTGTTTAACTGGTCATTTTTCAATACCCGTGGTCCACAGTTTCTTAGTCATTGCCGCTCGTTAATATGGATCAGGCGATAAATAGCCCGGCATGACAAAACTTTCAAAGCATTTTAGAAAGATTTTAGAAATTTCCTGGTAGAGTTACTTACTTTAGCCACACTTTGGGCGCGGTAGCCCGGTGATTTGAGCGCTGGATTTGCACGTTGCCACAACTGCAGTCGTGTTCATGCGGAGTACGATCACGTTAAACATGTAGATCCGAAAGTCCTTCCGAGTGGTTGGTGGTAGGGGAAGGAGGGTACGGTCCCTGTGGATGCCTCCCCCACTGGGTTTCGGTCTAAATTGGGTGGCACTTCCCGGCCGTCCAATTGGTTATCTTACACCTTTCTGGTAGGTCGGACGGTCTGGGTCTCAAACAAACAAACTTACTTTAGCCAGCAACGATGCAAGACATTATTTTAGCCCTTACTTCCGTTAACAAAATTTTAATTACGAGTTCATCTATCCTATAACAGGACGTTGTATAAAAGATTCAATTAATTGTTCGGGCACCAGATGTAGAACATCGGACTTATGTTCGTCATAAAGTATCATAAGGAAAAGGAAACCGGGCATCAAACCCTGACCTTTTGAATTACTGAATTATGCTGTAAACTACACCATCTGGACATGAACGAAATCCCATTGAATTACCTTAGAAAATGTGTCTATAGTTAGTATTCTTTATATGTTAAATTAAGTCTGATAATATGTAACTTGTGCAAATGATTATTTGAATAGTTGCATTGATGAAAACAATAATTTATGAGGTTCATGAATGATGAAGTTCAGGATTTTAAAAGCAATCGTGCAATCTAATTTAGATGATGTTTAAGGCTATTTGTTACAAATTCACGGACTTTGGATTGAAAGTGAGTGGCTGAGTAGATTAAAGTAGTTAAAAATATTAAAAGCTCTAAACAAAATTCATATGTATGACATACAGTGTAAATATTAATTAAAAAGAAAGAAAACTGTTTTATTTATCTAAAAGAAATACATTTTCTTAGCGTATAGGATTATTGGCTGTCTATCAGACTAAAGATATATTATGAATATCAGAGATCACAATAAAAATGGTATAGGATATCTAACGTTACGATCTCATGACTTTATTTCACTTGCGACTGATTTTAATGATTTCTTTTGCAATTTTTACAGAAATGTACTCCTTTTGCAATTACTCTCTTAAAATTTTGCAAAAATTTACTCCCTTTATAATTATTCTTACAACTTTTACAGAAATTTACTCCCTTTACAATTATTCTTACAACTTTTAGAAAAATTTACTCCCTTTATAATTATTCTTACAACTTTTACAAAAATCTACTCCTTTTACAATTATTCTTACAACTTTTACAAAAATATATTCCCTTTACAATTATTCTTACAAATTTTACAAAACTTTACTACTTTTACACTGACTCTCTTGTAACTTTACAAAATACTTTTTCTATGGCTTTTACAAAAGTTTACTTCTTTTACAATTATTCTCGAATGACTTTCGCAAGCATTTGCTCTTCTTATGAATTTGACATTTACTCTTATAACTTTAGCAAAAACTAACTTTCTTTTGTAATTGTTCTTTTACTACTTTACAAATATTTATTCTGTTGAAATTTACAAACTATCTCTTATGACAATTTGATATCACGCTAACATGTAGTTAAATATCTTTGACAGCATTTTATTGAAATAAAAATTTGTATAGCAGATAGATATAAGATTCCACATTATTGAATATATAATATCATATATTTTATGTAATAAATTAATTTTTTTAATAAATTAACTTACAAATGTATAACTAACAAAATTACTTTTGAATGGAAATGGGGAAAAAACATGAATAATAATTTTAACTTAAAATTGAATAATATATGGAATATCTACTTATAAAATAAATATCAACAAGAAAGATCAATCATGCTTAAAGCATTGATTATGAAACACTTTCCAACTTCAATGCAATTTTATTTAAACATGTCTAAAATGCAATACATTCCTCGGTAATATTTTAAAACTTATCACAATACTATATTAATTTATTATATTTGAAAACTTAAAGCTTCATCGAAAAAAAATGAACTACATTCAAATGACGGCATTGAAATATAAATTGCCTGGTTTAAACTTCTCTAAAATGTGATACATTCCTCGGTAATAATTTTAGAATTATCATAATACTACGATAGTTTATTATATTTGAAAACTTCATCGAAAACAACTGAAATTCATTCAAATGACGTCATAGAAAAAATAACACGCCTGGCTCTCTTTACAAAAGCAGCATTTCATTCATAAATAATTTCCCATTCATGTCATGCATTACAATATTATAATAATTTATTTTTTTTTTAAAATTAAGACCATGGAGCTACAAGTAATTAAACTCTATGCATAAAACTTCATCGAAAAAAATAGTCCTTCTCGTTTTAAAATCAGTGAATATTTCATTCATATCATCTGTGCAGACTGCATGAACTAAATGATTTTGTGTTAAAGAAATACAGCAATTTTAATACAACTCATTCTACATATTTTGCTGTTTACATTTTCATAGGTGAAAAATAGGCTTCGTTGTGGAAATAATCAAATTTGGATGAGCATTTAAACTCAAATATATTGTAATTGCGTTGTTTCAGTATGTAGATGCATAAAATTTAAGCAAAAATAAAGTAGTTTCAGGACGGATACAACACTCAATATGAATTAAAAAGAACTTAAAAAAATCACGATTTTGAAACAAGATGGATGCCATATATTATTTTGAAGTGGGTCATGTGATCGTTTCATATCATGGTCACCTGATCGTTTCATATAAGAGGTGTAATTATTATTTTAATTTTTATTTAAAAAACTACTGAATATATTTCGCTGAATTTTTTTTATATATTTTATGGAATAATTTGAATATTACTTAAAATTTTCGAAGCAATTTGTGAATTTTAAATCCGCTTAAAAAATGTTTGAATAATTAGGTCCCATAGGGCTCAATGTATTTAATTTTTTCAACCCGGGTTCAATCCAAAACTAATTGGGTGATATTATTCATTTATAATCCCATAGGTCCTACAGACCGTCTGAACAACATACTAAAATTTCATTTTGATTAAGTCATTTTTACGGCAGTTATCGTGCTAACGGAGAGATGGACAGACAGACAGAATGAAAAAAGTCATAAACAATTTTCAACTTTGTTGTAAAGTGTTAAAAATCTAAACTAAATAATGCCTTAAATTAAGTAAATATAATTTTAGCACCTAAACTATTAAGAAAACATTAATATATCAAATTTTTATCGGTTTTTAAACAAGATCTTCATGTCTTCTATCCTCCATTATCGTCTGACCAGCATCAATTATCGTCTGGTAAAATCATCTATTATCGTCTGAGACATAAAAATAAAAGTCAAGCAATTTTAAGCAACAGAGACGTGATGTTACTTTCACAAAAACCCAAAATGTAATCATTATCTGCTGACACCTATCTCACTGCAAACATTTGCTTTATATTTAACAATTCTTGAAAAAGAAATATTCGCTTCTACACTGGCGAAAGTTTGGCAAACAATTCATCGGAGTACGAATACATATTTCGTTAAGATGCTATCGTCTGAAAGGAGAAACGTGCGATACGTTAAAGCCGACTCTTTTATATTTGAAGGCTGGCGTTCGAGCGGAAGCTGGAAAAAGATATATTGACTCAATTAGCAAATTTACGATGAGTATGCCTTGTGTAAACTTGAGGTGTCACGAGATTGAGTGGTTTATTAGTCAGCAGTGGGGTTTTAAATAGATGTAAATTATTTCTGAACCGAACGGCTTGTTCGGGATGAGAATAAGAGAACTTTCTTGATTCTTATATCTTACATGTCGTTATTAAATTTTATCTTTGAATAATGAATTTCAAAAACGATACACACACACATGCGCGCGCACACACACACGCACACACACACACACACACATATATATATATATATATATATATATATATATATATATATGTATATATATATATATATATATGTATATATATATATATATATATATATATGTATATATATATATATATATATATATATATATATATATATATATATACAGGGTGTCCCAAAAAGATTGAAACACGCTTTAATTCTTTACCTGTTGGAGATAAGTGGGCCATGTAAATTGCAAAAATGTTGAAAGTAAGGTAGAAGATAAGACTACATTAATGAAACAGTCCTACCATTCATTTTCAAAAAGTTACACGTTTTAAATTTTTATACGACCTCCTTAGACAAATTGGGTCAATCAGAAAATTTTTAATTTTAATGCAATAAGATCATTAAAAAAAAACCGCATTTATGCATCTTTAAAATCGAGCGAGTTATATTTAATTGAAAATTAAACATTGTGAATGACCACCCTATATCAAGTTAGAAATGTAGATTTGTGACTTATCACAAAAGAGATAAAAGTGGATGATAATATACATAGGATACCCAACCGCGTAGTGAGTTTGCTGCTTTATATGATCTCTGTCTGTGTAATGCTTTATTTAGATGCATTTGTGATAGAAATTTTTGACACATATTAACTTATTTTTTATCTAAACAATTTTCATCGTCAATTTGTTTATGATCTCTATTTTCACTGATGAAACAAACTTTCACATGGTACGGAAAATGTATGTCAAATTTTTTCCTTTATCATAAGTCAGTTGATTTTAAAGATACAGATATACGGTTTTTTTAATGATCTTGTTTCATTAAAAATAAAAATTTTCTAACTGACCAAAGGTCTAAGGTTGTCTAAAGGGACCGTATAAAAATTAAAAATTGTAACTTTTTAAAAATTAATAGAAGGACTATTTCATTAACGTAGTCTTATTTCCTACCTTACTTTCAATATTTTTGCAATTTACATCCCCCACTTATCTCTAACAGATAAAGAATGATAGCGCGTTTCAATCTTTTTGGGACACCCTGCATATATATATATATATATATATATATATATATATATATATATATATATAATTTAAAATTAATGTTATCAGTGCAATTAAAAATGAATGGTGATGTGAAAGTGGAAATGAATGAACGTGAAAGTCAATGAAAGTGAATGTGGAAATTCAAAATTATCAGTGCAATGAAAGCAGTGTAGTACAATGTAAGTTTTTAGCATTCAAAAAATATATATTTAATATATATACAGTGTATGTATATTTAAAAATATATATACACTGTAAAATATACTCATAAGTTTCTAGTTACCCTGTACAGCAAGGAAATATTCTTATCCAATAAAGCAATTAAGCTTTAGAAATTAGCTAAAGAAATAAAGGCCTCTCCCCCAAACAGACAATGATACATCTCGGTCAGCGAACAAGAAGTAAAATATAGGCTTCTATGACTGTGTAGCAAATCTGTTAACACTTTCAGGTCAAATTTATTTGGTTCAAGCTGCCTACTTCGGTCTTACTTAGATTTGAGGGAAAACAGATAAAAACACATATCAACAAAAAATGGTGACTAATTTAATATTTTTTTTATCATTTTTGCATTTTTAATCATATACCATCTCACCAATTTTGCCATCACTAACCGAGGTATTACTTTCAGAATCAGTTGAAAAATAATCAACTAAACCATCTAAAGAAATAACTAATCAACTAAATTATAATCAACTTCAGAATTAACTAAAAAACAATTTTCGTTTGGTAGCAACCTTTTCCTCAGTTTAGACGCAATTTTGAAGAAGACCAAATATTTGTAAAGGATGTCCTTGCCCACCCCTACATATGACTGGAATTAATAATGTTCCAATGTCCAGTCACCCCCAATACAGGACTGCGAAATGCTAAGAGATTTCCTTTCCGAAAAGCTTTATTTTACCTAGCGTAAATAAACCGAACTCTTTAACACAAAATGTTTTACTAAGCACTAAGGAAGAGACCTTAAACATCCCTTACAGCGTAAATCTTCACAACAGACAAATTCTTCGCAAGAAAATAAAATTCCTCTCCACGACCGAAATACCCCAGAGCAACTCTGAAATAACAACACAGCGAATTCATATTTTAGAATATTCACCCTATGCCTCTTTCTATAAATAGTGTAGGAACATATCAGGGAAAAATTATTACTTCCAAAATTCTGATAATAGAGCTCGGGGGCTAAAATTTAGGAGAAAGTGAGGCAATAAGGAGGGGGAGGACGATTATGCCGGAGGTGGTAGCTTGAGTTATCGTCATTAATTAGCCCAATAATTGAGAGCTTCCCTCCCCCATCCATATTTTTCGGTGATTTATTGGACAAGCTTACAGTTCAAATGCACCCTTCTTCTATCTATAGCAAGATTGCGTAAACTTTTATCGTAATACAACCATGATTCCATAAAATTTCACGATTTTTACTTGCTGCTTTGAACTTGATCTGCTGTAATTTGAAAAAAAAAAAAAAAAAAAAAAAAGAATCACTTCAGTATTTTATATATTTTAATCAATATACATTTAGAGGCCAAATTGTTATGATAACCGGGTTAGCACTTCTGCATCCGTTTCACATACGCTGTAATTTGCAACTAACTATGCGTTGAGAGGGCGTATCTGACATGGTAATTGATTCATGTTATCTGTAATTTGATGACTTAGTAGACTTGTTCTCAGTTAAACGAAAGTTCACTAACTCTCCATTTAGCTAAGCATCCAGTAGACGTTGATAACCAAGCTCTTTGTGCTCAACTCGGATATTTGTCTACTTAATCCACTCTATATAAACCGTAACGATTATTGTTACCCTTTAATATTTAATCGCCGCAGGCGAGGAGTCGACCCATTGGGTTTACAGCTTTATACAGGGTGTATATAAACTGTTTTGACAAAATAAAAGGGGTGATAGTACTCATCAAGGCGAACAATATTTACTATGGAACCTAGGGTCGCATTTCACTCTGAGTGTCAGAAAAGAGTACCTTCGAAACACGTCCAACAAGCACAAGTCGCCACTTCGGACGACATAGCTGTCGTGCCGGAGAAGTATCACATTTCCAGAACATCATCGTCAAGCATGTACTGTATGCAAATTTCCAGTGACAAGAAGCAGCAGCAACAGTTGCAGCTGATTGCCTGATTGGACGTAATGGACCTGTGGCTTGGCCTCCACGTTCACCGGACCTCAACCCACTGGACTTCTTTTGGAGGCACATAAAATCATTGGTGTATGAGACGCCTGTGGACTCCGTAGAAAATCTCGTCGCGAGAATTGTTGTTGCAGCGGACAGAATAAACACGACACCAGGTGTCTTCGAAAGGGTGCGCCAGTCGTTCATTCGCCATTGTGAATTTTGCAACAGCACCCTTGGTCGTCACTTTGAGCATCTACTTTGAGTCTTTCTCTGGTGTAAATAAATGGGATTGTGCAACTTATGATTACGTTAATTCTTATTTTCACTGTTGAAAGTTCAACTCTAACTTTACGCTTTTCTGACACTTGGAGTGGAATGCGACCCTTGGTTCCATAATAAATATTGTTCGTCTTGATGGGTACTATCATCCCTCTTATTTTGTCAAAACAGTTTATATACACCCTGTATAACCCTCGTCGCGGAATGCACGGACTATGCGACGGTTGGCAAGAAAATAGAAAATGCTTGTAGGAGATGGAAACTGTGTACAAGGAAAAAATCTCTACTACTGTTACCATAAAAAAAATGCGAAAATACAACACATCATATGAATAGCTGATGACTTATGAACACAGATGAAATATTTAAGCACTTATGGGACATTCATACACTTATGTGACGCATAAACACTTTTAAACACTTGTAAAATATAATTATGCAAATAACTAAAATAGATATTTTGTTGACGCATTTGAATGCGGACACCATTAAACAAATCAGTATATGTACAGTTCTTAAACAATAAATAATTATAAACCAATAAATGCCTGTATATTCATGAAAATCGAAAGATGCTAATACATATATTCACACACACTTTCTCGTATATATATGGAGATAATCACAAGATTTCAGAATATGTAATAAAATATTAAACTCTCGGTTGGATAAATGGTCACACTCATATAAACGCGGAAAAAAAAGCACACAGTATGTATTAATTGTACAAATAAAGTGTAATGCAAATTAGTATATAAAGGAGTAAATTAAAAGTAAAATATTGAAAATAAAAGAGCTTGCTGAGAAGTACTGTGTAGATGGTCTGAAATACTTCTTGAACCATAAGCGCCGACTTGAAAAATTATTGGCGATTCCGGAAATTTTGAATCGAGTGATTCATGCATTTTTCAAAGGATTTAGGTCTAAATTAAATTTTATTCAGTCAAATTATCTGGTAGAATAAAACGTCTGAAATGCTAAAATGAAACAAATTATAATTAAATATAGAAAAATATCTTTTTTTCTCTAGATAATTATTTATTTCATTTATAACTAATGTAACTAATTTATAAGGAAAGTATTGAGACGGGGTCGAAAATTCGAATTCGAGTTTTCGATGGGGGAGCACGTTTGAAGAATCCCTGATCACGAATCGAACATTATTGAGGTGATGTCTCTGTGCATGTGTGTGTGTGTGTGTGTGTGTGTCTGTGAGACTGTGGAAATGATATCTCATGAACGAATGAAGCTATTTGAATGAAATTTGGTAGAAAAATCACAATCCGTGAATACTAGAAGCCTATTATTTTAAAACACAATTGAATGATCAGAATTCCCCTAAATTTTCGAGTAAAATTTTGAAAAAATCATCAAAAAATCAAAACCTTTAATAAAGTTACGCAAATAGACATTTCTTATGTAATTTTTCCTTAGAAAACGATTGACATAAATTTTAGAACGCTAGCCTGAACCGTTCTCGAGCTATTGCACATATTTCAAATAAATTTATCAAAACACCCCATAAATTAAAAAAACATTAACTGTTAAGAAACATGCTCACTTTGCATATGTAATATCATGCGATAAATTGGGTGAAATCATTTTCGTGGATCTAACTCGTTCCATTCACGAGAAAAGGTACTTTGAGTAATACTGTTGTATTTGAACGCTAATAGTGATTTATCTACTGTAAGAATAACTTATTTCTTCGTCCATAACGCTTAGCGAGATTTTGGTGACGAATTTGGCTTAATGTCGCCAACTTGGAGACATTTTTAAATGTTGCCAAATTAACGAAAATCTCGCCAAATGGTTAAAAATGACGCTACATCAATGGAAATGACGACTAATTGAAGAAAACTCAATATCTTGGAAAGAATATAAGTATCTATACTATAAGAGTAACATTTTTACTTTCCCTGCAATACATGGTAATGTATAGGGAAAGTATTGGAATCATGCCGAAAATCACAACTCGAGTTTTCAACGGATCTACACGTTTCGAGACCTCTAGAATACGAAAAAACCATTTTTAGCGTGACGTCTGTGTCTGTCTGTCTGTGCAGATTTTGTATCCACTCTAACTAAAAAACTAATGGACCGAATTTCACAAAATTTTGTAGGTAAGTCACTTGTGGGCGGGGCTGGTGCTGATTAGTTTTGGGTACGATTCGGAATAAAAAAAACCCGCCTTTTTTTGCGAAATGGCCCGCAAAAGCTTGTATCCACTCTAGCTGAAAATCTAATGAACCGAATTTCACAAAATTCGGTAGATAAGTCACTTATAGGTCACCCTGGTGCTGATTAGATTTTGGTACGATTCAGAAAATAATAACCTGCCTTTTTTTGTAGAATGGCCCGCAAAAATTTCCAAAATCTAAACTAAAGAGCTACGTATGCTCAAATATATCCATTAAATGCTTGTTTATTGCGTAACTTTTAACGAAGAAAAGAATAAGACCAACCCCATTACACTAGGACTAGCCGTTCTCGAGATATATTAGTTTTTGTCGTATTTTTCCACCCCACCTTTGAAAATAAGTCCAGTTTTCAAATGAGAACGAAAATTGAATTAAAAGTGAATTACATTTAATTGAAATAAATAGAACGTGGATATAAGTCTGCAGGGAAAGTCATGTGCTGCCTACATCAGATTTTTTTAACTGTAAAAGTAGTAAATTCATTGCATTATATAAGGAAAGTCATGTGCTGCCCACATCAGATTTTTTTGCTTTTGTAGGCGCAACATTATTATATACAATATACAGACACTGCGTGAATTTCCAACTCAATTATCTTTAAAAAATAGCAAAAAATGTAAAATTTATTTATAGGTATTTTTTACCAATGTTAAAAATGTCAAAAAAATTCTCTATGCATCATTTCTGAATTAAAATCTGGTATTCAGAATATAATAACTAGTTTGAGGGGTTTAATTTCTATACACACTTTATAGTAAACAGGAAATGAATAATAAAAATCTTGAATGTTTGATAACAAGGTTTAAGCATATATGTAAACATTTTCTCTAGTAAATACGCTCAAAAATATTAGGGGTTCGAGGAACGCACGACAAAATTATTGGTGGTGGTGGTGGGGGGGGGGGGGGGGGGATCAAAATGTGTCTCGAACCCACAAAGTCGGCGCCGCTGCCTTGAAGAATTTACAAGCAAAGCCCTTTTTCTAATGTTCTTCCTACCACTGCTTCGAGTGTACACAATCCTTCCACAATCAAAGTCCGTCGGATTTCGTCTTTCACCCACTATACCATGAACATTATGCAGAGAAAGTCATGTGCTGCCTACGTTAGATTTTTTTACTTTCCCTGCAATACATGGTAATGTATAGGGAAAGTATTGGAATCATGTCGAAAATCGCAACTCGAGTTTTCGACGGATCTACACGTTTCGACCCCTCTAGAATACGATAAAACCATTTTTAGCGTGACGTCTGTGTGGGTGTCTGTGCGTCCGTCTGTCTGTCTGTCTGTGCAGATATTGTATCCACTCTAACTCAACAACTAATGAACGGAATTTCATAAAATTTCGTAGGTAAGTCAGTTGTGGGCGAATCGGGTGCTGATTAGTTTTGGGTACGATTCGGGATAAAAGAACCCGCCTTTTTTTGCGAAATAGCCCGCAAAAGACTGTATCAACTCTAGCTGAAAAACTAATGGACTGAATTTCACAAAATTCGGTAGATAAATCACTTGTGGGTCACCCTGGTACTGATTAGATTTTGGTACGATTAAAAGAAAATAACCTGCCTTTTTTTGCAAAATGACCCTCAAAAATCTTCAAAATCTAAAATAAAAAACTACCTATGCTCAAACATCTCCATTAAATGCTTTTTTGATACGTAATTTTTAACGAAGAAAATAATAAGACCAACCCCATTACACTAGGACTAGCCGTTCTCGAGATATTTTAGTTTTTTCTTATTTTCTCTACGCCACCTTTGAAAATAAGTCCAGTTACAAAATTGAGAACGAAAATTGAATTAAAAGTAAATTACATTTATTTAAAATAAAGAGAACGTGTATATAAGTCTACAGGGAAAGTCATGTGCTGCCCACATCAGATTTTTTATTTTTAGTGCATGTTAGAAGAGTATATATTTTAGCGTATTTTTACAGGAATTATTGATTTAATATACATGATTCAAATCATAGCGAATTTCGCTGCTCATGAGATCAGTTAGCCATATCATCTGTGCATCCATGCTCAGAATGGATTTTATTTCATTAATACTGTAATGACTTAGGTCTATCTGTCTGCCTCTTTGTCTGTCTGGGAACTGGCAATTTCCGCCCTGACTTGAGTAAGTGAAATCGCGCTTCTTGTCGATCCTGAAGAAAAAGGCTGTTTTTTGCCTTTGAAACCCGTTGAGTAGTCAATTATTGTATATATGTGGTATTTTACGAAGTTTTAATCTAGTGTATTGAAGTTGTACTTATAAAATCGATGGTTTGAGTTAAAATTAATCATTTTTTCAAATAAATATCCAAAATTCCACTTATATTACTTTCCCTACATACATAGTATAATGTTTCGGGAAAATATTAAAAAAGGGTAAAAAATTCGAATCCGAATTTCTGACGAAGAGCACGTTTCAAGCATATCTGAACTATTGCGTGATGTCTGTCTACATAGTGATTCTGAACTATATAGTGATATCAGTCTGCTTGTTTGTATGTTAGTGTGTGTGTCCGTGAATCTGTGGATACGATATTCTACGACCGAATGGAGCGTTTCGAATGAAATTTGGTACGATTATCACAATCAGCGAATACTAGAATCCTATTGATTCTCGGAAGAGTCCTAGATTTTCGGATGATTTTTGAAAAAATAAAAAAATTCAGGACATTTAATAATGTTACATAAATAATATCTTTATGTGTATTCATATTTTATTATTATAAAATAAATGACACAAACTTTAGAACGCTTGTTTAAACTGTTCTAGAAATATTGTGCATTTTCTCTATAAATATATCTAAAAATTTACATAAAAATGAACAGTAGTAAGTATCATCACATATTTAATATTTGGAAATAAATTGAATGACCTTGGTGACTTTATCGCCAACTTGGCGACTTTTAATGTGATACCAAATTAACGAAAATGCATCCAAATTGGCAAAAGGGAAGCTAAAGTTACGAAAATTACCCCCAAATTGATGAATTTATAATTGACATATTACTTTCCTTATATACATAATGTATAAGGAAAGTATTGTGACGAGTTTTCGACGGGAGAGCACGTTTCAAGCATTCCTGATCACGAATCAAACATTTATGAAGTGATGTCTGTGTGTGTGTGTGTGTGTGTGTGTGTGTGAAAGTATGTGTGTGTGTGTGTCAGTGAGTCTGTGGAAACGATAACTGACGAACGAATGGACCGATTCGAACCACATTTGGTACAAAAATCACAATCCATAAACACTGGAAGCCTATTGTTTTCATACGCAATCGAATGTTCAGAACCCCCTAAATTTTCGAATGAAATTTTGAAAAAATCGTCAAAAAATCAAAACCACTAATAAAGTTACACAAATAGACATTTCTTTTGTAATTTTTCATTAGAAAACGATTGACATAAATTTTAGGACGTTTACCTGAACTATTCTCGAAATATTGCACACTTTTAAAAAAAATTAACGAAAATTCATATAAAATAAAAAAAATATATTTCCTATTGAGGAACATGTTCACTTTTCATATGTAATACCATGCGATAAATTGGGTGACATCATTCTCGTGGATCTAGCTCGTTGCATTCATGAAAAAAGATACTTTGAGTAATACTTTTGTATTTGAACGCCAATAGTCATTTATCTGCTTTAAGAATAACTTATTTCTTCGTCCATAACGCTTGGCGAGATTTTGGCGACGAATTTGGCGAAATGTCGCCAACTTGGCGACTTTTTGAAATGTTGCCAAATTAACAAAAATCTCGCCAAATGATTAAAAATGACGCTAAATCAATGAAAATGACGACCAATTGTCGAAAATTCAATATCTTGGAAAGAAGATTAGTATCTACTATAAGAAAAACCTATTTTTTTTTACTGTAAAAGTAGTAAATTCATTGCATTATATAAGGAAAGTCATGTGTTGCCCACATCAGATTTTTTTTATATAATGGAGCATTGCTTAGCAGACGATAGTAATATTTCCAATTGTCAAGTTATATTTGCGCAAAATATAAGTTAATTGGGTATTTCAAAATTATTCTACATGTTGTCATCCAGAAAAGCGCCCAATGTTAGAAGACTTTCAACGTTAAAAAAAATCTGATGTGGGCAGCACATGACTTTCCCTGCAGACTCAAATTCATATATTCTTTATTTCTTTATTAATTCATTAGATTGAGTTTAATTGCACCAAATAACACTAAATTTGCATTTTTAATTCAATTTTTGTTTTTATTTGGTAATTGGACATTTTCCCGATAGCGGCGTAACAAAAATGCAAGAAATCTCAAATATCTTGAGAATAGCTAGTTCTAAAGTATAATGGAGTGTGTTATAATCTTTTCCTAGTCAAAAATTGCGTATAAAACAAGAATTTAATTGATACATTTCAGCATACGTAGTCATATGTTTTTTTTAGATTTTGCCAATTTTTTCGGGCCATTTTGTAAAAAAAGGCAGGTTGTTCTTTTCCGAATCGTACCAAAATCTAATCAGCACCAGAGTGTTCCACAAGTAACTTATCTACCAAATTTTGTGAAATTTGGTCAATTAGTATTTTAGCTAGATTGGATACATGACATTTTTACGGGCCATTTCGCAAAAAAAGGCGGGTTCTGTTCTTACGATTCCTACCCAAAACTAATCAGCACCAGGGTCTCACCCAAGTGACTTACATACCAAATTTTATGAAATTCGGTCCATTAGTTTTTTTAATTAGAGTGGATACATACTTTGCACAGACACACACACAGACAGACACACACATACACAGACGTCACGCTAAAAATAGTTTTTTCGTATTCTAAATGTCTCGAAACGTGTAGATCCGTCGAAAACTCGAGTTGCGATTTTCGACATGATTCCAATACTTTCCCTATACATTACTATGAATTGCAGGGAAAGTAAAATTATGTCATGGATATTGCCCATCATTATTCCTCATTGAAAGAAGTTAAGTACTTGCATTATGTAGGGAAAATCATGTTCTGCCCACATCAGATTTTTTTTTATATTGTAATAAAAAGTATATTCTAAATTGTTATTCAGTGTGAATTCCGTTGCCATGGCTACCAATTACTCAGCGTGCGCATAATGGACGGATGAAGGCAAAAAAGAATAATTAGCCAGTTCAACTAATATATTACAGTTAGCCTTGTCGCAAGTCTAGAATAACCACATACTTGATTTTTGACACTCTACTCCTATTCAGTGCCTACGGCAAGCATGTATTCATTTGAAAACAAGCACTAAACGATGAAAACCCATTTTTTGCAAGTTCACAATATAGAAAAATAAAATTCTGTTGCTCATCTTAGTCTCGAAATATGACACTTCGAAATGGAAATGATTTCGGATCCAAATGTACCTTGCGACACGAGGCCGGGGCTAAATATAACCTCCTTCTCTATACATACCCGCATGTCGCGTGTCACACAGCATTTAGTTGTGAGGGGCTAGAGGAAAGGAAAAAAACGCGGATCCTTCGCTCAAGCGTCCTTGTCCTTTTTATGAATGAGGCCTAAACGGAGACGTCAAAGGGCACTTTGTTTCTGATCTAGATAAACACAAAATTTAAATTTTATTGCACAGAAAAAGCGGATTTTCGCACAACGAACCTTGTTATGAGATCTGCCGAAAATGCTTGTTCATAAGTTTAAAACTAAGAAAATGGGTTATGAAGTTTCCTCGAGAACAAATTAAAAAATCTGATGTGGGCAACACATGACTTTCCTTATATAATGTAATGAATTTACCACTCTTACAGTAAAAAAAATAGGTTTTTCTTATAGTAGATACTAATATTCTTTCCAAGATATTTAATTTTCGACAATTAGTCGTCATTTTTATCCTTTTGGCAAGATTTTCGTTAATTTGGCAACATTTCAAAAATGTCGCCAAGTGGGCGACATTTCGCCAAATCTTGCCAAGCGTTCTGCACTAAGAAATAAGTTATTCTTACAGCAGATAAATGACTATTGGCGTTCAAATACAAAAGTATTATTCAAAGTATCTTTTGTCATGAATGGAACGAGCTAGATCCACGAGAATGTTGTCACTCAATTTATTGCATGGTATTACATATGAAAAGTGAACATGTTTCTCAATAGGAAATTTTTTTTTATTTTATATGACTTTTTGATAATTTTTTTGAAAAATGCACAATATCTCAAAAACGGTTCATGTTAGCGTTCTAAAATGTATGTCAATCGTTTTCTAATGAAAAATTACATAAGAAATGTCTATTTGCGTAACTTTATTAGTGGTTTTGATTTTTTGACGATTTTTTCAAAATTTAATTCGAAAATTTAGGGGGGGTTCTGAACTTTCGATTGCTGATAAAAACAATAGGCTTCCAGTGTTTACGGATTGTGATTTTTGTACCAAATTTGGTTCGAATCGGTCCATTCGTTCCTCAGTTATCGTCTCCACAGACTCACTGACACACACACACACACACACACACAAACACACACACACACAGACATCACTTCAAAAATGTTTGATTCGTGATCAGGGATGCTTGAAACGTGCTCTCCCGTCAAAAACTCGAATTCGAATTTTCGACCCCGTCACAATACTTTCCTTATACATTATGTATATAAGGAAAGTAAAAAGGGCAGAATCGCGTTCCCAATGCGGTAACTTTAATTTATATACCGGTTTTGCTCCTTTCACATGGTGCAATATAGCTACGCAATATGCGGCACTGTCGCTCTTTCTACTTTCTGCGGTGCAATATAGCTATGCAGTGTGCCGCAATATCGCTCTGTTCACATTCTGAGGTGCAATATAGCTATACAATGTGCCGCAATATCCCTATTTGTACATTCTGCGGTGCAATATAGCTACACAATGTGCCGCAATATCCCTATTTGTACATTCTGCGATGCAATATAGCTATGCAATGTACCGTAATATCTGTCATTTTACATTCTGCTGTGCAATATTATAGCTATATCGCGGCACATTGCATAGGTATATTGCACCGAAAAAAGTAAAAAAATACTATATTGAGGCTATTGCATAGTTATATTGCACGGCAGAATGTAAAAATAGCGATATTGCGGCACATTGCATAGCTATATGCACCGCAGAATGTAAAAAGACCGATATTGTGATATATTCCAATGTCCCGCAATATCGCTATTTTTATATTCTTCGGTGCAATACAGCTATGCAATGTGCCGCAATATCTGTCTTTTTACATTCTGAGGTGCATTATAGCTGTACAATGTACCGCAATATCGCTAATTTTACATTCTGCGGTGCAATATAGCTATATAATGTGCCGCAAAATCGCTCTTGTTATATTCTGCTGTGTAATATTATAGATGTATTGCGGCACATTGCATAGCTATATTGCACAACAGAAAGTAAAAAACTATATTGAGACAAATTGCATAGTTATATTGAACCGCAGAATGAAAAATAGCGATATTGCGACACATTGCATAGCTATATTGCACCGCAGAATGTAAAAAGAGCAGTATTGCAGAACACTGCATAGCTATATTGGAACTCCGAAAGTAAAAAGAGCGATATTGCGGCATATTGCAATGTGCCGCAATATCGCTATTTTTATCTTCTGCTGTGCAATATTGTAATGCAATGTGCCGCAATATCCGTTTTTTTTTACATTTTACTCTGCAATATAATTATACAATATGCCCCAATCTCGCTATTTTTACATTCTGCGGTGGAATACAGCTATGCAATGTGCCACAATATAGCTATTTTTATATTCTGGTATGCAATATAGCTGTGCAACGTGCCGTAATATCGCTATTTAAACCTTTTTCAGTGCAATGGAGCTATGCAATGTGTCGCAATATCGCTATTTTTACATGCTGCGGTGCGATATAGCTGTGCAATGTTTCGCAATATCCGTCTTTTACATTCTGCGGTGCAATATAGCTATGCAATGTGCCATATGAACATCTATGGCAACCAAACATGTCGGTTATGCTCATACTGACTACTGAGCTACAAATTATAACAATAGATGCACACGTTGTTGCCCAAGAGCACCAGGAATAGTCCAAATTTTGGTAGCCTCATAATTGGAATAGCGATTTTAATCTTCAGATATCGATAAGAAAACACTTTTTCTTACAAAATGTAATCATAACTGCAAAATCGACCTCTTTCAGCGAAACGCTTGTAATTTTTTGAAGTAAAACTTCTTATAGCACGGTAGTGTAAGTTCGTTTAATGGAAATTCGGGTATAACGGAAAGTGCAACGGAAACTAAACTCATCCAATAGTGGCGTGACAATTAAGATGAGTAAAGATGGTACCGCGTTACACTTTCTGTTACGCCCGGAAGTGAGTCGCTATGAGTGTGTTAGTGGAGGGAATGACTATCACTCGCCCCATCTTTTGCAGACCAGTGAGTGAGCCTAACGTGTTACACATTTTCGTCATGCGCCCAGTTGTTTGCTACGGATCGATTAAGTCTAGCGTGTTTTATATTTTCTTTATATTTCATACAGTAGTAAAGTGTAATTGTGATTTTCGATCGAAATATTAATTATTAAATACAGATGAATTAATACTGTTACGTCATATCCTCTGGAATCTTGAGTGTATGCTCAGTATACAAGAATGAGTCCAAATTTCTGGATAATTAACACTTTTATTTAAAATAAATAGCGTAAATAGGAGAAATATACAGATAATGGCTCGAAACTAGCTTACAAAGTCGCTAAATAACTTTCAGATACAATAAAACAACAATTAAATGCTCAACTAATTCACAAAATAGTCTATACTATTCTCAAAACACTGACCTATCTCACTATTCAATATAGCTCATATTGCATCAACTACTCTCCCACTGAGCGATGACCCCTTTTATATACTCTCCGTAGAAAATTCCCTATATATTATAATTATGCCAAAATCTAGTACGGAACGCTTAAGGGCAGGCATATCGTGAGATACAGCGTATACAGCCATTGATTGAATTTTTAAACAAAAATTGAAATTGAATAATGATCTGGCAGTATTACCCACGAAATCTAAAACTACGACTGACGCAGTATTTTCTAGATATTTAGAACAGTTACAACCGATGCATTGTGTATTTTTATTTCAGTTATCATAAACCAATAATTTCATTTTTAAATTGTGAGCAAATGGATATATCTTAATAGAATTTAATTATCATTTGCATTTTATTTTAAGTGGTATTAATAGGTTTAATGCTTTTTGGAATTAATGCTTTTCTCTCCACATATCATATTATCTGAATCATAATGTTTTCATGCATTATACTGTGTGTATTGCTAAAATATAATATATAAGTGTATTTACCGCTCTATGATTGTTACACTCTTTCATTAATAACTCCATTTTTACTTTCCTTATATACATAATGTATAAGGAAAGTACTGGGACGGGGTCGAAAATTCGAATTCGAGTTTTCGATGGGAGAGCACGTTTCAAGCATCCCTGATCACGAATCAAACACTTTTGAAGTGATGTCTGTGTGTGTGTGTGAAAGTATGTGTGTGTATGTGTGTGTGTGTGTGTGTGTGTGTGTGTGTGTGTCAGTCAGTGAGTCTGTGGAGACGATAATTGACGAACGAAAGGACCGATTCGAATGAAATTTGGTACAAAAATCACAATCCGCAAACACTGGAAGCCTATTGTCTTTAAACGTAATCGAATGTTCAGAACCTCCCTAAATTTTCGAGTGAAATTTTGGAAAAATCGTCAAAATATCAAAACCGCTAATAAAGTTACGCAAATAGACATTTCTTATGTAATTTTTCATTAAAAAATGAATGACATAAATTTTAGAACGCTAACACAAACCGTTATTGAGATATTGCACATTTTTCAAAAAAATTATCAAAAGTCATATAAAATAAAAAATATATATTTCCTATTGAGAAACATGCTCACTTTTTATATGTAATACCATGCGATAAATTGGGTGACATCATTCTCGTGGATCTAGCTCGTTCCATTCATGAGAAAAGATACTTCGAGTAATACTTTTGTATTTGAACGCTATTAGTCATTTATCTGCTGCAAGAGTAACTTACTTCTCCGTCAGTAAAGCTTGACGAGATATTGGCGACGAATTTGGCGGAATGTCGCCAACTTGGCGACTTTTTGAAATGTTGTAAAATTAACGAAAATCTCGTCAAATGGATAAAAATGGCGCTAAATCAATGAAAATGACGACTAATTGTCGAAAATTCAATATCTTGGAAAGAATATAAGTATCTACTTATATTCTTGGAAAGAATATAAGTATCTATAAGTATCTATTATAAGAAAAACCTATTTTTTTACTGTAAAAGTATTAAATTCATTGCATTTGTATAAGGAAAGTCATGTGTTGCCCACATCAGATTTTTCTTATATCTTTCTAAGAGGTTTAAATTCTAGCGCGCTTGGCGACCATGGCCTCATTTTTACTTTATCATGCTATGTAATATAGTATGAAGCACTGTTTCCAAGAAAATTTTCGAATTTGAGATTTTGATGTCAATATATGCTTTAAGACCTCCTGAACACGTTTTGACTATTTTTGAAGTGATGTCTGTCTGTTTGTATGTCTGTGGTCGATTTTCTGTGTACAAGATAGTGGTAGCAAATAATAATGGATTTTCACGAAACTTTACATCCGACTTTATTATTGAAAAGTCTAGAACAGGATAGAATTTTTTTTTTAATTTGAGTGAAAACTTTGAAATTGATTCGAAATTTTATATTTTTGTAACACAGCGGCATAGGACAAATTTGACATAATCATGCATGAATGGGTTTATTTATCGTTCAATGATTCAGAGACTTCAAAGTTTCAATTATTGTTGTGAAAAATAGTTGTGATACAATTTTTTGTTTGTGACGTCATTAGCCTCTTTGGGTGGTGGTGTGGGGGGGGGAGTTATCACACCCGGGGGGAGTTCATTGTCAAGTATGGTATCAATTGAACGATTTTTCAAGCCTTTTAAAACTAAGGGTAATACGATATAATTGTAATCATTTGGACCCATAATACCGATTTTTTCAAATTTTTTTTGCAAAATAAAAAAAGAAGGCTATTAAAATGAATTCCTGTATGAAAGTGTCGAGTTATGCCATACGCCAGTTAATTTAATATATAACCCGTTCTTTGTAGGCAGTGTCACGTTAAACTTTTACTAGGAAGTATTGTCTATGGAAGTTCCCAAAACAACCCTCTGGGGACAATAGGTGTGCTTAATCCTTTCCATGAAAAGGGGGATGCCGTAACCTAAAAATACATCTTCCAACTTTTCATCTTCATATAGCTACAAGCGATTGTATTCTAACTGTACTCATGGAACAAAAATAAAATTGTCAGGATTTTAAACCACAGAAAACTGATTGGTCCATCGTGGATGACTGCATCCTTCCCGTCCCTCATAGTGTCCAAGACAAAAATGCAATGTTCGTGTTGTTATATCTCTAAATATTAATGCAGTCTCACAGTAAACAAAAGTGCTCTTTGTGTAAATATACATTTCCTTGACGAAAGCAGACAAATAAAAATTACGAATGTATTAGGTATCATCCACTAGCCAATTCACGGCTTGAGTATAGATAGCTTAGCCCTGTTTAAAGATCCTTTTGGTTACCAGGTCACAGATGTTTCTTACTCTATGTTAAGAGTATACCATTTTTGATCTAAAGAAGTAGGCCGAAAACGTCCTTGAAACAATTGTATTTTTTTCACCTAATTAATGCTGACTATCACCTAATTAATGCTGAACTAATTGTAATTTGTCACCATTTCAATACTTCAAAGAAGTATTAACAATGTATATTAATGCTGACTATAAATAAAATTGAAGCTTTCTCTTTTGCTTCCAATGATTGTTGAAAGTATATACTACACAAGATATGACCAAAGAGTACGTCACTAAACATTAATTATTAAATCAATATTAGATCTAAATTCATTCCATTCAAGCCAACTGACTAATTTCCATAATAAATTCGAAATTAAACACGTTTTGTACCCTTCAACGTGAATCTCAAAGCTTAATGTTACTGGAAAAAGTATTATCTCTATATAATTCAGTGGCTATATCACCGTCTTCAAATTTATATATTGAATTCAGTTCAGACTACAAGCGTCTGTAATGGCCAGATGCAGGTTTCCTCGTACAGTTTGAGACTAATCTTCCATTAATTTGAAGTCATTTGTATGGAATGACTAGCAACACTGTTTACCAGCGAGGTTAGCAACATTTTGGCACAAAAAGCAAGTTTTCTTTCTTCCAGTACAGTTATTGTCTATTCGGTATTGAAAAAGCATTAACTAGAACTAAACCCTTACCATCGAAACTGATCTAAATATTTATACCTCTGAAAGTTGGCTACAACATAATTACAATCCTTATACGTGTTGATTCAAACAAGTAAAAATAAAACACCAGGCTTACCTCCCTTTATTTTAATAAAAACAGCGTATTTGTCTTTCTCCCTTGGAACGTTCTTGACAATTTAAAACATCTAACGAGTTACTCACATAAATAATCTAATACGACATTCACTGCCATGAATTTAAAGTACGTTGATCTCATTTAGAACGATGGTTTCTTGCAAGACACTAACAACCTTTTCATGAAAGAATACAGTCTCTACAAAATTCACAGCAGGGCTCCTGAGATAAGAACTAGGCTCTAAATTAATTGCATACTCTTTACATAATATCTTCAACTTAACCATCTTTGAAGCGTATCCAACCAGTCTGGCCAAGAACAAAACGGGCAGGAGATATCACTGTTGTAGAGACATACATCATAACTTGCCTACCACAGCGCATTCACGGCAGGGGACACCTCTTACCGGTTGTAGTCGTGCTGCTGCCACCCACGTGAGTCAAATTAGAGTAGAGGTCGTAAAAGGAGCAGTTTCGGAATCGATGTAAATTGCAACGACTTCAGAAGATTCCTACAGTTAAAAGTATTAAAGAATTCTAAAGTGAAATGTGTGGCATGATAAGTACGCCCTCCGACTGTAGATTCCAGCATACTGGAACCAGTTTTGTAAAACAGCCGATAACTGATATAGCAAAAGGAAAACTTGCTATGTGTCATAATTTTGCTAATATTAGTGGAAACCTACGAGGGCTGTGACGGCCAGGTCTGGACAATAAATACCAATCACATTTAATCGGTTTCTAGATGCGCAGCTATGCTATAAACCTGTTATAGCATAGATATAGCTGGTCGATTCAATAGCGTATGCAAATAATGTCAGTAACGCAATAACATCTGCGAAATAAAAGGCAGTACGTTCAGAACGGGAAATGGGAATTGAAGTTTTCGATTATAAGAGTTCTTGCATATAACAGTCGGCATTCGCCAATAACTATATTGTGTCAAATAAATGGCTTCTGTAACTGTTTTATTTGCAATTCTGTGCTGTAACTGTTTTATTGTCGATTCTATGCTGTAACTGTTTTATTGTCGATGCTCTATAAACTTACAACTGTTTTTATCTTCTGTCTCTCTCGCTTTGTTGCCAAGTTTGTTATCATAACTTTCAAATCCTCCGCTTCAATCTTTTTATTCTATCGGACATGGATACTGCACAATAGATAAATCTAACGTGTACACGCATGACCTTTTCCTTATACAAAGTTGTTGTGGTTCTTAAGAACTAAACTTTGAACCCTGTATATTTGCAGGATAAAATGTATTTTATATGTATAGACGTACATGAATAAATAAATTAGAAATACAAGAACAAACTGTGCTAAAGAAAAATAAGCACATGATTTCACACTATCTTGTTCAAAAATGCGAAATTATAACATTTACCAAATTTTCCAGCTAGGTTCACACCTTTCAGAAAATCACCGGTTTTAAAAATATACCATCCTTACTTCAAGAATAAATAATTACCGAGATCAGTTGAGAATCAATCTTTTTCTTCCTGATAACGAAGTTTCAAAAGAGGAAAGAATTCATTGGATGTAACGAGATGGGTGGACAAGAAGCAGTAATTAAAATTCTTGTCTGTTATTTGAAAGGAATTCATAGACACTACCGAGGTGTAAGCAATGATTTATTTCGCGAAGTGTTGTCTTGTGACGATGGATGAGGTAGGATGCGAAAGGAGAAATGACAGGAAATTGACTCTTGACCGGTTTTCATATTTGACAAAATGCTTATTAATGTTAAGTGGGTATAAAATCGCCATTTGTGTTCAGAAAAATGTTACTTAAAACCTAAAACCCTCTACAAATCAAAGAAGATAAGTTTGCCAAACAATTTTATGCAAAACTAGCAATAAGGTCTGTCAAAGATATGAAAACTAACATTCTTGAAAAAGTTAGTTGCAACTTTTTTTAATAAGTTTTGATTTGTTTAACAATGTATGGCGCTTAGCGTTGAAAAATAGTCGTCTCAATCAAAAATTGATACAATTGCGATTTGTCTCATGGTTGATACTATAAGTGTGCAACGTTTCAGCCTTCTGGCCACCAGGGCTATAGGCAGGTCAAAAGAGGCTTTTCGATATCCTTCTCCGAGATTGTCTGTTTCAGGGTAAGGAAACTGAGATCCGGCTACGTTAGATTTTGTCCCGTTGACGATACCATAAAGAGGCAAAGTTTTTAACCAAGTCACCGATGGGCTTCTGGAGGAGAAGGGAAAACTGTTTGAAGAAAAACCAAGAAAGTTCAATCATGCTTAAAGCATTGATTATGAAACACTTTCCAACTTCAATGCAATTTTATTTAAAAAAGTAGAAAATGCAATATTTACTCGGTAATATTTTAAAACTTATCGCAATACTACATTGATTTATTATATTTGAAAACTTAAACCTTCATTGAAAAAAATGAACTTCATTCAAATGACGGCATTGAAATATAAATTGCCTGGTTTAAATATCTCTAAAATGCAATGCATTCCACGGTAATATTTTTAAAACTATCATAATACTACG
The DNA here is from genome assembly GCA_951213105.1 of Amaurobius ferox. Taxonomy (NCBI): domain Eukaryota; kingdom Metazoa; phylum Arthropoda; class Arachnida; order Araneae; family Amaurobiidae; genus Amaurobius; species Amaurobius ferox. The sequence continues at coordinate 79,550,771 of OX578138.1, forward strand.
ATAATTTAATATATTTGAAAACTTCATCGAAAACAACTGAAATAAATTCAAATGACGTCATAGAAAAAATAACACGCCACAACATAAATTGCCTGGTTTAAATATCTCTAAAATGCAATGCATTCCACGGTAATATTTTTAAAACTATCATAATACTACGATAATTTATTATATTTGAAAACTTCATCGAAAACAACTGAAATAAATTCAAATGACGTCATAGAAAAAATAACACGCCTAGATCTCTCTATAAAAGCAGGATTTCATTCATTTCATTCATCACAATACTATAATAATTTATTTTATTTAAAAATTAAGACCATGGAGCTACAATTCATAAACTCTATGCTTAAAACTTCATCGAAAAAAATCGTCCTTCTGTTTATAAAATCAATTAATATTTCATTCATATCAGCCATGCAGACTCCATGGACTGAATTATTTTGTGTTAAAGAAATACAGTAATTCTAATACAACTCATTCTACATATTTTGTTGTTTACATTTTACATAGGTGAAAAATAGGCTTAGTTGTAAAAATAATCAAATTTGAATGAGAATTTAAACTCAAATATATTGTCATTGTGTTGTTTTAGTATGTAGATGCACAGAATTTAAGCAAAAATAAAGTAGTTTTAGGACGGATACAACACTCAATATGAATTAAAAAGAACTTTAAAAAATCACGATTTTGGAACAAAATGGATGCCATATATCATTTTGAAGTGGGTCATGTGATCGTTTCATATCATGGTCACGTGATCGTTTCATATAAGATGTGTAATTATTATTTTAATTTTTATTTAAAAAACTACTGAATATATTTCGCTGAATTTTTTTTTATATATTTTATGGAACAATTTGACTATTGCCTAAAATTTTCGAAGCAATTTGTGAATTTTAAATCCGCTTAAAAAATGTTTGAAAAATTAGGTCCCATAGGGCTCAATGTATTTCATTTTTTCTATCCGGGTTCAATCCAAAACTAATTGGGTGATATTATTCATTTATATTCCCATAGGTCCTACAGACCGTCTGAACAACATACTAAAATTTCATTTTGATTAAGTCATTTTTACGGCAGTTATCGTGCTAACGGACAGACAGACAGACAGACAGACAGACAGAATGAACAAAGTCATAAACACTTTTCAACTCTGTTGTAAAGTGTTAAAAAGACAGTTTTATACGGCCCCGGGGAAAGAATCAGAAAACTAACTCCGCTAGTTTCCATCTCGTGGTCGAATTATAAGTATGCAAAGATTCAGTCTTCTATCTCCTATCTCACTGGTGCTGTCTGCGGGGAGGGGGTGTCTTAAAAGTCTTTTTGAAGAAACCCCATTTTTTCGACCCGGGAGATGGGAGAATCGAATATACGGCTATATTAAGTTCTGTCGTCACGCCGTTGATATGGTAAACAGTATCCTGTATTTTAGACCAAATCTGTGTAATATGGCAATTTATTTAATGACGGTATAATTTGTAAATCTCGTGCAATCTCTGTTTAGAAAGATTTTATTATGCATAAATGTACACTATATATTTTTAATAAAATATGCGAGTAAAATATGCATAATTTCATACCAATCATCCACAAATATACTCAATCTAACATTGCCATATTTCTCACTCAAAACTGCAACTTCTTTCTCAATACCCACTAGTCTCTAAAATATTCCAACCTCACTTCAGGATAAATAATTACCCGGATCAGCCGAGAATCACTCTTCGAGAACTTCCACCTTGATAACGGAGTTCTGAGGGAGGACTGGAATCATTTGATGTAGCGGAACGGGTGGACAAGAACCAGTCATTAAAATTCTTGTCTGTTGTTTAAAGGAAAGGGGGTCGCAGACACTATCAGGTGAAAGCAGCAATTTATTTCGCGGACTTGGAAGTGTTGCCGCTGACAATTAATGAGCTACAAGCTATTCCTAGGAAGGGAAAGAGCATGGAGTTAACTTTGAGAATTTTTTGAATGCTTGGGAGAGGGAATGTTATAGTTTTATCTGCTAGAGAATAATTTTACATATGAACAAAAAGTAAATACAATAAAATTAACTAGAATGTGGTTCCACTCGACTTTCTCATACCAGAATCCATTTTATTCTTTTTTTTTTCAAATTTTACAAGATTTTTTTTGAAAAATAGGATATCATGGTTAGGAATGATTACAATTATAGCGTGTTACCATTCACTTTAAATGGCTTAAACAAATATTTAGATTGATACCATACTTGACAATGTACCACTCGGGAACGGATAACTTACGCTCCGAGGGTGCTAATGACGTCACGAACAAAAAAAGTAATAAAGTAAAGTATATAGAAAGTAAAAATGTATGAAGGAGCCTTCATGTAGTGCGTGGACGTCATTTTTGACGAAATTATTCAGCATTTTTATATTTCTTTGCACACATTTCGTACAGTCAGTCATACGAATTTTCGAGAAAACCATGAGTGCCAGAACCGGAAATGGACATCAATAGTGAACTCCCTACTTCTTTCGAAATTTGATGCTAAATCCATATGTCTTCATATAAGCTCTGCATATAGCCAATCTGAGAAATAGATGTTGCAAGGAAAATGTGAATTTTTTAATCGGTTTTAAGTGATATCATCTCGATCGAAAGTGAGATCCTTAAAGAGACCTCTAACCCCTATAGATTTTGATGCTGAATACATATCAGTAATCATCTAAGCTCTATCTATAGCCAATCTCGAGAAGTAGTCGTTTCAAGAAAAAATTTGAGTCGTAAATGAAATATGGATCTGATGTAGAAATCCTTAGTGAACCCCCTTCCTTTAGAAATTCAATAATGCATCGAGGTCAGTCATCATACAAGCTCTATTTGCAGGAGATCCTGAGAAATAAATGTTTCAAAAAAGTTTTTAATAAAAACAATTATATGGGAAAATATTTTGCCACCAGTTATGTATTGTTCGCTCGTGATACATTTTAACGACAATGAGATGATCGACTATCACGCCTTGCCGGAGGATTTGTTATCCTAACTTTTCAAATCCTCCGCTAGAGGCGCTGCATTCACTTTTATTTGCTCGTGCCTGAACACTGATCACTTAACTATAAATAGACCTAAAGTGTCCACTCATAGACTTTTCCCTTACACAGTTATTGGGATGGTTAAAGTACTTTCATAAAAACCATATGTAAGCAAATACAAAATACTAAGATAAGATATAAAAATTATAATTTAAAATTAAAATACTGAGTCAGTTATTGCTTGAACAGTTAACTAAAGGCAACATCCCAACATAGGAGTAAAAAATAATCTCTTTCTTCAGGACAAAAAGGCAGCAAACACTCCAAAAATTACTAGCAAACAATTTAGTAAACTGTTTATGCTGTTACTAACGAAACATTTAAAACTCATTATGTCATATATATTTTACATCAGTTCCGGATATTACACCAGTTTGTATGAACTTTTAATTGTATAAAACACAGATTCACAGATACACTTTTCTATCATGCAATGTCCCGTAGATATACACAATCATAACGTTTACTTCTATGATATAGTGTCCCCTAGATATACGTAATCAAAGTTTATTTCTATATCCACTTAATCATAACGTTTACTTCTATCGTATGGTGTTCCCTAGATATACACAATCATAACGTTTACTTCTATCAAACAGTGCCCCCTCAATCATTACGTTTGTTTCTAACATATAGTAACCCCTAGATATAAACAATCATAATGTTTACTTCTATCATATATAGTATCCCCTAGATATGCACAATCATAAAGTTTACTTCTATGTCTCCTTAATTATAGCATTTACTTATTCCCCTATATATACACAATCATAACGTTTACTTCTATCATACAGTGTCCCCAAAATATACACAATCATAACGTTTACTTCTATCATATAGTGTCCCCTATACACAACCATAACGTTTCTTTCTATCATATAGTGCCCCCTATATATGCACAACCATAACGTTTACTTCTATCATATAGTGTCCCTAAATATACACAATCCTAGCGTTTGTTTCATTTTTCAGTCGAAATTACGTCTTCTTTCCCAACATCGATACTTTTAAAAATATGCCATCTTCACTTTAGGATGAATAATTACCAAGATCAGCCAAGAATCACTCTTCAGAATCCTTCCACCCTGATAACAGAGTTTGAAAGGAGGAACGAAATCGTCTGGTGTAGCGGAACGTGTGGACAAGAGTTAGTCATTAAAATTCTTGTCTGTTCTTTAAAGGGAGTGGGCCGCAGACACTATCAGGTGTTAGCAGCCATTTATTTTCCAGACTTGAATGTATTGCCTGGAATGATTAATGTGGTGAATAATGTATACGAATATTCTCTGGAATCGGAAAAATGCATGATGTTTACTTTTGAATGTTTTATTTTTGATGAATTTATTTGGGAATGTATTAGTTTTGCATCGATAAAAGAACCCACAAATATATACAAACTTACTATACATATTATTACGAATATGTAAAAAATTTCATATTCTTTGCCTCTATTTGCATAATACATAACGGACCTTCTCTTCTATTTAAGACCTCAGCTATATTAAAGGAGAAAGAAACCTTTATAGGCAGACATTTCAATTACGTGAATGTAGGGTTGCCAAATATTACATTTTGAGTGGGGTTGCCAGATTTATCGATTTATCGCCAACTTGGCGACTTTCAAAATATACCAAAACTAACGAATATTTTGGGAGATTCGAGCCCCTTCTGGAAATTTCTACGGAAAGTATATAAAAGGAGTCATTGCCCAGTAGTTCATGTAAGGAAAACGTGTACAGCGCATAAAAGCACAAATAACAAAATAATGCTGCACACAGATGTTTCGAAGATTCTTCTAATAGTATAGTTTGAAAATAAATGTATACTATATACGATGTAAAATGTAGATTAATGCACATTTTATTTGATATAGATTCCCCCAAATATACAATAATAATCTTTACTGCACTTAAAACACAAAATTGAAGCTTTCTTCACCAAAATGGATATTGCAGCATACTCAATTCAGAATTAATTATTACCTAGATCAGCTGATAATTACTCTTCGCATCCTTATAGCAAGTTCATTAAAAGACTTGGTGACGGCGGGAATTCGGGCGATATTTTTTCGTTTTTCCAAAAACAAGACTCATTTTGTCACAAAAAGTATCAAAAAATTTTTAATTACGCACATATTTACATATTTTCCTATTGATCAAAGTAATTTACAGACCTTGACGTAAGGGGTAGGACTTGACAAACCTCCCATGGCAGTCAACGGGCTAAACTTCAAAACAGATTTAGCAAAATGAATTTTCATTAAAACGAATTGTTGTTATCAATATTGTCTATTATAACTAATATTGTTTGTTGTGATTAATATCGTCTGAATATTAGCCAACGTATTTTAGAATATCGATTAAACCAAAATTTAAATAAATGAGAAATATGTACATATATAATTTACAAAACGTAAACTTAATATAAATATCTTTTAAAAAACGTAATTACTTTTCAACACAGCATGTATAAAACAGTCATTTTGAAAAAAAAAATAATTTTATGAATAGTCTATTTCTTAATAAATATTTTATGATGCTTCAACTGACTAAAAACTGAAAATAGTTTAAACAAACGAGAATTATACATATATGCATACAAAGGCATTTTTTAAAAGTTTATCACTTCCAAGCAAAGAATGTTTGAAACTATCCTTTTGAAAGGAAAACGATTTTGCGAATGACTGACATATTTAAAATAATTTGATTTTGCTGAAAATATCAGCAATCAAGCTTTTAACAAAATGTTTCAGAATATTAATTATGTTGAATTTTTCTTTATATATTGCATAAGTGTGTTAAAAACAATCTTGAACAAATGCAATCCCACTTGGAGAATACGTCACATGTACCATAGCTATTTCGAAACTCAACAAGACATTCAAGAAGTGTTCATATGGTGGCAAATGCTGTGTAAGCTTCAATTTTAATAGAACATTAAGCATTTTTATTCTCTTCTGCTTACATATTTCGTAAAGTCATACGAATTTACGGGGGAAAAATCGGTATGTGAGATGACATCTTCAGAACCGAAAATGAATATTCTTAGAGAACATCCCCTATGTAAAGCTCCTTAAATATACAGGCTGACGCAACCACCATTTCCATTCCAGCCCGTCCAGTCAGTTATCGTCTGCCTGTGCTGTTTCAATGGCGTGTGCATGCTGCATGATTGATATTTAATACGCAATTTAGCTGTAAAGTAGGTTCTTCTTTTTTCAAAAGATTGTACCAATCATTCAAGAAAGTAGTTTAGAATCTTTTGATATTCCTAAGATCTCGAAAAAAGGACGAGAAAGCAACCTTCTTTTTGCATCGCTTGATCTAGGAGTCAAGATGGCCGCTGTTGCGTCAGTCTGTATATATAGGAGCCATACCCCTACCCACTCTGGAATCATTTGATGCTGATTTCATATAAGTCATTATCTGAGATCTAACTATAGCCAATCCTGAAAAATAGATCTTTTAAGGAAAGTTTTTGAAACGCAAGAGAAAATATTTTATAAACCTTCTACCCCCTCCAGAATTGAATGTTAAATTTATATGAGTCATCATATAAGCTCTATCTATACATATAGCCAATATTGAGAAATATAAGTTTACAGAAATTTTTTTAAACCGAAAGGGGAAGAAGAAGCGTAAGTGGAAATACTTAGTTAAAGTCTCTTAATAAATACTTAGTTAACATTCTCCTAAAGAATTTAATGTTGAATCTATATTAATTATTATCTAAGCTCTCTATAGCAAATACCGATAAATAGTTAAAAAAAATGAAAAATTTTGAACGGGAAACGGTAGAAGAACCGGAAGTTGTTGTTGCTGTTGAGACCCAGACCGTCCGACCTACCAGAAAGGTTTAAGGTAACTGTTTGGACGGCCGGGAAGTGCCACCCAATTTAGACCGGAACCCAGTGGGGGAGGCATCTACAGGGACCGTATCCTCCTTTCCCTACCACCAAAATCTCGGAAGGACTTACGGACCCACATGTTTAACGTAGGTGGTCACCCACCCAAGTACTAACCGCGCCCGATGCTGCTTGGCTTCGGTGATCTAACGAGAACCGGTGTTTTCAGCACGGTAGCGCCGTTGGCATAGAAGAACCGAAAGTGGAATTCCTTAATGATAAACCTCTCTACCCACTCTGTAAATTGATGTTGAATTTATATCAGATATCATACAAGTTTTATTTATAGCCAATCTAGAGAAATATAGGTTTCAAATAAAAGGTAAATATTTTACCGGACTTGGGAAAAGAACCGGAAGTGAAAATCTTTAATGAAACCTCCAGTCTCCTCCAGAATTTGATGCTGAATTCGTATGTTTTAAAGGAAATTTTTTCGTAAAAACGATAGTATGGAAAAAGTTTGCCACCAATTAATAATATAAAAAAAAAACATTTTACTCAGAGTATTTATCTTTTTATCAAATTAACATAGACTAAACATCATCTAAACTTCATCCTAGTGGTATGTCGAGGAATATTAATTAACCTAAACGACGGAAGATGTTTCACAGTCAGGCCATCGCCAATCACCCTGCGCCATACGCGTTGAGAACCGGATTAGAAGACCAGTGTCATGGCGGAACCGGTTGACAAGTGGAAATGATTATATACTTCTCGCATTCTATCCTTTATTAATATCGTGGGAAAAATTGAAATTCGTCGTTTCCAGTTGAATGAAGCGATAGCTTATTTCATTGAATTATGAGTAAAAGTGGGACACATGGAATTTTAATAAATTCGACTGAATTCTGTAGATAAAATACATTCTAAAAGAAAACAAAAGATATCCTTAATCAGAATAAATATAACAAAATGTAAGTAAATATGTGAAGCGTTTCAAAAAGCTTTAAATGTTCTTACTTTGTCTTATTTAAATACATTCTAAAAATAAAACAAAATATATCCTTAGTGAAAGCAGATATAACGAAATTAGAGTTAACATATAAAACGTTTCAAAAAGCTTTGAAGGTTCTTAGTTTGTCTTATTTAAATACATTCTAAAAATAAAACAAAGTACACTCTAAGACAAAAAAATCGACACACAAAGAAAGAATTATCCAAATGAGACAAAATTTAGTACGTGTAATGTGGATGTACAGAAAAATAAATGATTAGAATTTCAGTAGAATTGGATTATGTATTGCATTGAAAGATTTATACAAAGTGAGCGCGTCAATATGGTGCTGGTTCACCTCTGGCCTTGATACAAGCTGTTACCGGACGTGGCATTGATTCATAAAGTTGCCGGATGGTATTCTGAGGGATGTCGTTCCAAATGGCCTCCTATTGACGAGTTAGTTCGTCTACATTCCCAAATGTGCTCAATAGGCGAGAGATCTGGGTATTTGGCTGGCCAAGGAAGTATGCCGTAAGCACGCAGACAATCAATAGAGAGGCGTGCTGTGTGTGGCCTGGCATTATCTTGCTTAAAAATTATCCCGGAGTGTCGCGAAAGGAATGGCAATACAACGGGTCGTAGAATGTCGGCAACGTACCGCTGTCCTGTGATGGTGCCACGGAGGACTATCAAAGGGGTCCGGCTATCAAACGAAATGGCACCCCAGACCATAACTCCCTGTTGTCGGACCGTGTGATAGTAAGATCAGGATCCTGATGATGTACGGGTTGTCTCCATACCTGCGCTGATCGTTGGGACTCGGTTCGAAACGGGATTCATCATTGAAAACAATTCGTTCCTAGTTCGAACAATTCCACTTTGATCGGGCCCGGCATTATTGCAATCGCTGTTGACGGTGCATACTGGCCAGTGGTAAGCGGCGTAATGGGCGCCGCGAGTATAGATTCCACTCCCGTAGTCTTCTATTAATGGTTCGGGTGGTCACTTCCGTGTTTGTCACACGTTAGATGGTTCATAACGACGAATCTCGTGCTGTCACAGCTGTTCTTACAATCGCTCTATCTTTCCGTTATGTCGTCGATCTAGGCTGTCCGCTGCCCGCTAAAATCTGCTATTCCGGACCCATTCCTACCAACATCGTCTAATTGCTGCATCGCTCCTACCCAAATGCCGAGCGATTCTTCGGTATGCCCATCTAGCCTCATGCAGTCCGACCGCACGCCCTCTTGCAAACTCCTTCATATGCTCGTTAATGGTCGCAAATTCACCGGCAAGGCATTGTTGCAATCAAGGTACGTAAACGCAATAGAAATCCACTGCACTTTTTGTTCCTGAAAGCGAGGGTCACTCCTTATATACACCACCATGGCGCTTAGTTTCAATGCGCTGTAGTTCCGACTATTCATTCATTGGCTGCGAATTTTTGACCATTTGCATATTGGGTCGACAGGTGTTTACATGTACAGTTTCATTACTTCTAGTTTAACGAATAAAACGCAATGGCAAGCGTTTTTTCAAATGTGTTTTCTGTATTATTGCTCTTTCTCACTCTGCCTCTCACCATAGCCTCTGTTGAAAAGTTATTAAACAATTAAAACCTATAGAGGACTACAATACTTCTGTACAAACGAAATTCTATCAGGCAATCACGATTAAGTGATTTAGCACTTCTGGAAATTGAAAATAGTGAGACCATGAAACTGAATATAACACAATTGTTAGCTATTAAAAAAATGTATTTGCTTTGTAAAAAATTATTATTTTTTACAAATGTCTTATTAACATATTTATGGGATACAAATGTATGTTTTTTCGTCTATACGATAAATAAATTCATAAGTGGTAAATTATATTTCAGAATACATCCAAATAATTTCTACTGGAAAGGAGGGGGAGATCAAAATAACTTTGTTTCTGAGATGAGGGGGCCCCTTCAAAGTAATTTCGGTTGTGAGCTCAAAAACTGTAATTACACCACTGTTCAGCTGTTTGATATAGATATTTAACAAATGAAAGTGTCAATTGTTAACAAATATTCACATAAGCCATTAAATGATATCATCCATGAAGTACTACATTTCCCCCCAATAAAATATTAAGGTGTATCTCTGCTACCAAATATTCAATTTGATGCATCTGGAAACATTAATTACCTTCCGTATTCGGAAACAATTCCACAGATGGGACAACTCCGATACTGGGGAGGTACAACCGAAGCGAAGTGAAACCAGAAGCGATTAATGTGGCGGAACTGTTTGACAAGACATAATGATTTCGACCGTTCATAGGTACTTTGTTGATAAGTTGAAACTGTTATCTAACGGTAAACATAACGGTTTATTAAATTTGAGAAATTTTTGCTGTTGCCTTTGGGAAATCGGGAGATGTTTGTCAAAATGCAGAAGGGAATTGATCTTCTTTAAAATAACAGAATTACACAGCAACAACAAGTTCAGAAAATATAAGTACTTTATTGCTAGCGACGTAGACTGTTAATTAAAAGTATCAACTGGTTTTAAAAGCAAAAAATAACTCATTCATTATTCTTTCAATATTTTTCGGTTGATGTTGGCTATTTTATTTTCTATAGTCGACATCAACTGAAAAATATTGAAAATTATTTCCTTCATTTGCAATTAATCCTTTCAAATAATGTAGTTTTCTGATTACTTTCACTACACTTGTAAAGAAACTCACTGCCCCAACCGGGAATCGAACCTTGGATCTCCAAACTGACCAGCTGATGCTCTACCGTTGAGCTACTGGGACGAAATTGCAAGCTCTTATCGTAGAAGTGGACGCTGCATTCTCCACCCTCTAATGTCAGATTGGCGGATAACTGACAATATGACTGACCACCACCCGCTATATTTACCTCACGTTAAACTTCTGCTACTATTATTTTTATCCAGGTTAGTATCCTGCTTGATCGTTGTCCTCTCGATTTGAAATCGGCGCTTAATTTCCCAGAGACTACTAAATCCATATTAGGGTCACTTCCAGACCGCCATCATCGTCGAACTAATCTACAGGGTTGATTTGTTCGGGCGCTGTTGTAAAGAACTCTGCTGCTCCAACCGGGAATTGAAATCTGAATCTCCGAACTGGCCAGTCGATGCTCTACCGTTGAGCTACTGGGACGAAATTGCAAGCTCTTGTCATTGAAGTAGACTCTGCACACTATATGGTAATATAGTGTGCAGAGTCGGGCCAACGGCCGTAGGGGCCAACGGCCAACGGCCGTAAGGGCCAACGGCCGTAAGGGCCAACGGCCGTACCGTGCTGAAAACACCGGTTCTCGTTAGATCACCGAAGTCAAGCAGCATCGGGCGCGGTTAGTACTTGGTGGGTGACCACCTCGGAACACCGCGTGCTGTTGGCCATCTCGGGTGCGGTATCCCCGTGGTTTGCGCGCTAGATTTGCACGCTACCACAAATGCCGCCGTGTTCATGCGGAGTACGATCACGTTAAACATGTGGGTCCGTAAGTCCTTCCGAGAGGTTGGTGGTAGGGGAAGGAGGGTACGGTCCCTGTGGATACCTCCCCCACTGGGTTCCGGTCTAAATTGGGTGGCACTTCCCGGCCGTCCATACAGTTACCTTACACCTTTCTGGTAGGTCGGACGGTCTGGGTCTCAACAACAACACTATATGGTAATGTATCGGTAAAGTACTGAAATGGCGTTGAAAATCGGATATCAAGTTTTCAACGGATTTGCACGTTTTGTGCACTGTAGGACACGAATTCACTATTTTTACCGTGACGGTGTGTGTGTGTGTGTGTGTGTATACAATGCATGTCTCTAACTAAAAAATGACCTATAAAATTTTTCCTAAATTTGATGATAGATCTGAATAACACTGGTAAAATTAGATTTGAGTACAATTCGGAAAACTTTATTATTATTATTATTTGCTAAATGATCCTCAAAAACAGTTAAAATCTGAAAATAAATAAATAGATAAATAAATAAAATGCCCAAATGTATTAAGTACTTTTTATATATGAAATTTGTAATGACGAAAATAGTAACATTAACCCCATTACTTTGAGACGAATCTTTCTCGAGAAATTTCAGTGTTTAGGCATTTTCTGTAACGACTAATGCCGCTTTCGAAAATATGTCCTGTTGCCAAATGAAATCAAAAACTGGACTAAAACTACAAATTCACTGTAATTAAAAAAAAGGTGTCTGTACAATTTTGAGCAATTAAACTTAATTACATGCATTATAAAAGAAAAAGAAAACGAATTGAAGTCTGTAAAGAAAGTCAGGTACTGCTCACGGACTTTTTTTATTGTAACCAGTTGCTTCCTCACTATTTAATTGTTCTTATTTCTCTTTCTTGATTCAATTAATTTATTTTTGAAACCGATCTTTTCCTTTAACGGTTTTCCGACCCATCTGGGTTGAAAAGGACGGTTTTCTCAACAATCAAAAACATGAATTTGTCCACTTTTTGTACTCGTAATTAAAATAATGTTTATTGTTTAAACACATATTTTTACATAGCTGAAATAAACAAGATACCTTCATTTATCTTATTAAAATTAATTTATAAACTTATCTACCATATATATGGAATATGTCTGACCCAGCCAAAAACCATCTAAGAAAATTTTAGCCCGAGCCAGATATCAGGTTATTCCTGCCTTAAGCATGCGGGTTAGGCCAGAGCCAGTGCAGAGCTCTGCCTTTCATATTCTCCGGGGATATTCCAAATAGTAAAAATGACACCTGAAAGCTATGCATAGAAAAAAGGATAAATTTCATCAATTTCAGTATTCCCACGATTTATAACCGACATTATAGGCATTGTCTTGTAAAGTCGGTATGAATAGCGACTTGATAGACATCGTCCTGTCGGTAAGTATAGCGACTTGATAGGCATCGTCCTATCAAGTCGGTATGAATAGCGACTTCATAGCATCCTCCTAAAGAGTCGATATGAATAGCTACTTGATAGGCATCGTCCTATCAAGTCGGTATGAATAGCTACTTGATAAGCATCATCCTATAAAGTCGGTATGAATAGCTATTTGATAGACATAGTCCTATAAAGTCGGTATGAATAGCTACTTGATAGGCATCGTCTTATAAAGTCGGTATGAATAGCTACTTGATAGGTATCGTCCTATAAAGTCGGTATGAATAGATACTTGATAGGCATCATCCTATAAAGTCGGTATGAATAGCTACTTGATAAGCATCGTCCCATAAATTCTGTATGAATAGCGGCTTGATATTTATTGTCGGATTTCATGTAATCGATAAATAATCGAACATAGGTTTGTCTGTATAATTCCGATTTATGTTTCACCCATGGGGGGATTTCTATTGAAATATGGATACACTTAGTATGGACAACGGGATAAGGCCCATTTTTTATTAAGGCAATTATTTTCGACGCTAAAAGCCATACATTGTTAAGCAAAATTTAAAAATAACGGCGGTGGATCCAGTTGGATGCAACCGAAATACTTTTGCGTAAATTACATTTTGTAAAATAAAACTCAATTTTTGTAATATCAAAGAAACAGAATTTGATCCAAAATCTAATTATATACATTTATAGGACTTATAAAGAGCTACAAATTCTTGCTTATTGTTTAGCAACTATCATTTTTAGTTTTTTAAGATATAAGCATTACAAACTTGAAAAACGTAAAATTTTAATGCTTCTTCAACTTGACAAGGCAATTATTCGAAAACTGTAAGAGCTTTTTTTTAAAATAAATATTGATTTAGAAACTAAATTTCCTTATACATATATTTGTTGATTTCAATTTATATTTATCTTTTATAGTTTCGAATATATTTCGAGGAAAAATGTAGAAAAAAACTAGTTCGGTCAGATACTTTAAGTTTTTTGGGGAAAAAAAAGAGTTATTAATTCAAAATCTAATTATATACATTTTGAGGATTTTTAAAGAGCTACAAATTCTTGCTTATTGTTCAATTCTTTTAATTTTTGAGATAAGCATTACAAACTTGAAAAATGAAAATTTTTTAATCTTTTTCACTTTAACAAGATGATTACTTTAAAACTATAAGAGCTGTTTGTAATAATAAATATAGATTTTAATACTGAATTTTCTTATACACATGTTCGTTGCTTACTATTTATATCTGTCTTTTATAGTTTACTATATATTTCGAGTGAAAGTCAGAAAAATGAAAAAAAAAAAAAAACCCACTCGCTTGAAGAGCTACTGTTTTAAATTAAAAAAAGAATGTTCAAAATATTAAAATATTGAAATTATTTTATATATTCATAATCTGGACCCTATTTCATTAAAAACAAGAAAAATTTGTTGACATTTTTATCAATTAGGTTCAGGGACCTACGCGTCCAGAGTGTTTACATCTTTCGTAAAGCTCCAATTTCCTGCCAAAGATACCCCAACCATAGATGTTATTCACATCAAAATTATAATCTTCAAATTATAATCATCAAAATTAATTGTGATCTTCAAATCAACTTCTTTTAATAAGTGCTAGTTTCTGGCTTAATTACTATAGTATCGAAATAAGTTTTTCTGTTAGTTATTAATGTATTCTTATAATATATTAAAGTTCCAATATAAAAGTGAAAGCAGAAATGTCCACGATAATCAGATCTGAAATTGCATAAAGAGATAAAGAAATGCCAGTTTCTTCCAATGAACGACTCATTACCATTTCCCAACCCCTAACTTATAGAAGAATAGCAATGCCAGAATTTTAACCTCCGTTCAACCTGCATGTGTTGCCATTCCACACTTTAAAATATTCATTTGATTTTCCACGCAAGAACGGGTCACCGTTATTTAAGATTCCGAGCCGTATCGATCGTTTCAAAGCGGGATGTATCCCAGCTGTTTCACGGAATGACGTAACAATGCCGGTCTTCAACGGACGATCATGATTATACGAAACTAAACATTTTGACGTCAAAATAAGTACCGCCATTTTCGGTGGGTCTGATCTGATGGATAACGCAATCAAAGTTCTAACGTTTTAACTTTGAGAAGGATGTATTACCACCGAATTATTTTAAAACATTTATAATACAAGGTAAATGTAAGGCAAACTTGATCAAAGTATTTAAGCGCAAATAAAAATAATTTGATGTGGGCAGCACATGACTTTCCTTATATAATGCAATGAATATACTACTTTTACAGCAAATAAAAAAAATATGTTATTCTTATAGTTGATACTTATAGTCTTTCCAAGATATTGAATTTTCGTCAATGAGTCGTCATTTTCATTGATTGAGAGTCATTTTTTTCATTTGGCGAGTTTTTCGTTAATTTAGCAACATTTAAAAACGTCGTCAAGTTGGCGATATTTCACCAAATTCGTCGCCAAAATCTCGCTAAGAGTTTTGGATGGAGAAATAAGTTATTCTTACAGCAGATAAATGACTATTGGCGTTCAAATACAAAAGTATTACTCAAAGTATATTTTTTCATGAATGGAACGAGCTAGATCCACGAGACTTCAGCCACTAAATTCAGAACTTCAGTCACCAAATTTATCGCATTGTATTACATATGAAAAGTGAACATGTTTCTCAATAGGAAATATTTTTTTTAATTTTATATAACTTTTTGATAATTTTTTTGAAAAATGCGCAATATTTCGAGATCGGTTCATGTTAGCGTTCTAAAATTTATGCCAATCGTTTTCTAATAAAAAATTACACAAGAAATGTCTATTTGCATAATTTTATTAGAGGTTTTGATTTTTTGACGATTTTTTCAAAATTTCACTCGAAAATTTAGGGGTCTTCTGAACATTCGATTGCGTATAAAAACAATAGCCTTCCAGTGTTTACAGATTGTAATTTTTGTATCAAATTTTGTTCGAATCGTCTATTCGTTCATCAGTTATCGTCTCCACAAATTCACTGACACACACACACAGACATCACTTCAAATATGTTCGATTCGCGATCAGGATGCTTGAAACGTGCTCTCCCGTCAAAAACTTGAATTCGAATTTCCGACCTCGTCACAATATGAATGCACAATATAATGCAATGAATTTACTATTTTTAGCGTAAAAAAAAATAGATGATTTTTATAGTAGTTATTTATATTCTTTCCAAAATATTGAATTTTCGTCAATGAGTCGTCATTTTCCATGTCGTCATCATGAATGAGTCGTCATTGATTTAGCGTCATTTTTATCCATTTGGAGAGTTTTTCGTTAATTTAGCAACATTTAAAAAAAAATCGTCAAGTTGGCGACATTCCACCAAATTCGTCGCCAAAATCTCGCCAACCGTTATGGACGAAGAAATAAGTTATTCTTACAGCAGAAAAATGACTATTGGCGTTCAAATACAAAAGTATTAATCAAAGTATCTTTTTTTATGAATGGAACGAGCTAGATCCACGAGAATGATGTTACCAAATTTATCGCATGGTGTTACACATGAAAAGTGAATATGTTTCTCAATAGGAAATATTTTTTTTTATTTTATATGACTTTTTGATAATTTTTTTGAAAAATGTGTAATATCTCGAGAACGGTTCATGTTAGCGTTCTATAATTTATGTCAATCGTTTTCAAATAAAAAAATTCCAGAAGAAATGTCTATTTGCGTAACTTTATTAGCGGTTTTGATTTCTCGACGATTTTTTCAAAATGTCACTCGAAAATTTAGGGGGGTTCTGAAAATTCGATTGCGTATAAAAACAATAGGATTCCAGTGTTTACGGATTGTGAGTTTTGTAACAAATTTCGTTCGAATCGTTCCATTCATTCTTCAGTTATCGTCTCCACAGACTCACTGACACACACACACACACACATACTTTCTTTCACACACACACACATACTTTCTTTCACACGCACACATACTTTCTTTCACACACACACATACTTTCTTTCAAACACACACACACATACTTTCACAAACACACACACAGACATCATTTCAAAAAAGTTCGATTCGTGATCAGGGATGCTTGAAACGTGCTCTCCTGTCGAAAACTCGAATTCGAATTTTCGACCCCGTCACAATACTTTCCTTATACATTATGTATATAAGGAAAGTGAAAATAGAGGGGTTTATATACCCAAGTCGTAGATTAAGAGTCGACCTCAAAGAGCCACTCAGAAAACAGAATGAAGAAGAGTCCAGGTAATCCGAAATGAAAAGCTAAAATCCTTAAAATAGTTCAAGTTTAATATTATGTTTACTCATTCTAATGAACTCCGATATTATAATCTTAAATATCTTATAGCAATCTCTAATAGATGGGGCATTTACAGTATTTCTTGTTAGTGTGGTCTGTCTTATATTGGCCAAACTAAAATCCTTTAAAAGTCCGTATTAAGTAACGTGAAAACTATGTTAAAAAACAAAAATTTAATAAATCGTCGGTTGTTTCAATATTGATGCAATTTTAACTATTATTTTAAGTATTCTTCAGCAAGCATTATACAAAAATGCACATCGATCTATGATCTTGAATTTTTTTAAGCTTTTCACATACAAAAAAAAGAAAAAAAAATCTAATAATTTAGTTAATGACTTGTCCAGTGCTTTTTTCTTGTCCTCGGTCTGGCGAAGTGCCCTATTTTCTTTTTCTTTATATTTGTTCCATTTCTTATTCTTTGGGGCTGCTCTTATATGTCCTTTTGACTTATTTTCCGTCTTGTTGGGTCTCGTTTATTCTTATTCGACTTGGCTCGTTTTATTGGGATATTTCTGTTATGATTTGGTGCACGCCAATCTTGCGTTGAAGACCCAGACCACTCGATTGGTCCGAGGGCTTACAGCAACTGTTTGAGTGGCCGGACGCCAATCTTGCGTGTTACTTTTCGTTTCAGATTAGCTGGATTGTTCTCCATTTTGCTTTCTGAGTGACTCTTTCATGTGGAATCTTAATCTGAGACCTGTATAGATAAATCTCTCTGTTTCTTCTATTTGTTTCAATCTCGTCTTTTGCTTTAGGTTTGTTGATTCTCTTGCACTGACTAAGACTCTCCGGGGAATTCTTGAAGCAATTGTATACTGTATCATTATTTTATTTATGATTTAATACGTTTCCCAAGTTTCCCTTATCTTTTGCATAAAGTCTTTAGATAAATGTATTCTATAATTTTTTTAAATTAAAAATCATATTATAAAATAATATTATTTTTGATTTGAAAACATTGTTTTGCTTTTAATTGTCCATTCCCTTGCATTTACAAATATGAGATCGGTTTTCGAAAGCAATTAATCTAAGATTGTAAAGACACCCGCTGTCCCAACCGAGAATCGAACCCTAGACCTTCGTACTGGCCAGCCGACACTCTACCATTGAGCTACTGGGACGGAATTGCAAGCGCTTATCGTCTAAGTGGACTCTCAACTTCTAATTCTTCAATTCTAATGTCAGATTGGAGTGTAACTGATAAACTGACTGACCACCTCCTGCTATTTTTAGCCCAGGTAACCCCCCCTGATGCTATTTTTATCCTCCAGGTTACCTTCCTTCGTGGTCGATATCCTCCCGATTTGAAATCGGCGCCTAATATTCGAGAGTCCACTGAATTCGTGTTAGTCGTACTAGGGTCATTTTCAGACCTAAGCTTATGAGTAGATTCCACTCTCAATTAATTTTGATCAATGAATCCCTTTATTTCATTCTTATTAACT